>CAIGRF010362341.1:53264-75572 GCA_903798235.1 Fraxinus ornus | reverse complement strand
AACTATAATAACTATTGGATCAAATATAAACTTTTAACTCTAAAGGAATCCATTCACAGAGGGTTTATTACCTTCACAGCCAATTTTTCATCAACATATTTGCACGCTTCCCTCATGGCAAGCTGCCACCAAATTAATTTTGATGAGTAAAAAGCATAGCATAGATATGAAACAGAGCAACAAAGTAAAAGATGAAATTTCAATTACTTAAGATAAAATTCTATTGAAAAAGAACAAAAGAATCTTTGAGTTCTATACGCACTCTGTATCCACTGATTATTGATGTTGGGTGGATCTTATTTCTGACCAAATCATTAGCTCTCTGCATAATAATTTCAAATTAGCAACACGGGATAATTTGGGTGAAGATTGAACACCAAGCACATGAAATGAAAAAATAAATGTTTTATCCGAAGAGCAAACAGGAAATAAAATTTTACCTTAAGCAATTCTGCAGCTATGATCACCACGGATGTTGTCCCATCTCCAACTTTATGCGAGATTTACATGTACATTTATGCAAACAGGCGTACAGGAGCGGAAGACCATGCAAACTAAGCAAAATAATGGATATTCACACACCAGTTACTGGCAAAACGAGAAATAAAGTTAAGTGAAATTACAAACAGTACCCGATGGAAACCATACCTTTAGCAAGCCAATGGTACCAAAGTGTTCAGCTAACATATTCTCATCGGTTCCAAAAGGCAAGTTACAAACGTAGACAGACCCATAAGTGGGGACTGCCTTTCCTTAATAGTTGGCCATTGTGTTCATAATGCGCCATTGCTAACAAAATTAAAATTAAATCAAAAAATGCACAATTACCCTAGCTACATTAATTTCATTGGAAAAACAGAAAATAATAATCCGATCGTTCTTATAAGCAGAAGTTCAATTTAAATTGGTTAACATGTATTTATGAAGAGTAAAGTAACACAGTGCAATAAGCCATTTTAAGTTCACTACACCAAAAACTGCCATTTGTAGCCAATAATGCATTTTTTTTATGTGATGGGGAATAGAGAATGTCTTGAAATTTGGAGTTCAAAATTTTTTATACACTCAAACAATGCTCTTTATTTGTTATTTTTCAAGAAACATTTATTGATTTATGATAATTTCTTTTTACATGTGAATGGCCATTAATTCAAATATGTTCTCAATACTTTATAGTAGAGTATTAAATTCTATGGTCTCAGACTCTCAGTCTACACTGCACTACACTCTACACAGTACACACACACATTTAATGACCAATTTATCAAATATCAATGAAATAAATTTTCCATAATTTCATCTAACATTCTAACTGTATTAATTGATTCATTGATTCACAATCACAATTCATTGATTCAAAATCATTGATTCACAAACATGAAACATACCGTTACATTACATACTTATGGGACTTGAAGACTGCACACCCTATGGGACTCCTAATTCATGACTTCACTGCAGACTGCACTGCACACACAAAGTGAAATTAAACACAAATGAACAATTGAAGATTGAAGACTGAAGACTGAATAGTGAAGATTGAAGAAGAAGAAGTGAACAACTGAACATCAGAACATGAGGCATNGAACAACTGAACATCAGAACATGGGGCATTGGGGGGTTGGGGCTAGCTGCAAGGCGGGTCCGTAACTTACCGATTTATTAAATTGAACCGTGAGGTGAGGTCCCGGGTCAGTGACTCCGTGAGAACGCCTTTCTCACAGATGGCGTAACGGCGTTCAAACTTCAAAGTTCAGCGGACGGTGGACAGGAGTTAGAGGGTTTGGGAATTGGGCATTTCAGGGAATTGGGCGTTCGGACTTTGCTCCATTTTGAGACAGAAAGACGTGGTTTTTGATTAAGAGAAAGGATATTTTTTTTATGTTAAATTTTCGCAATCGCAACGTTTAGGTGAACGTTGCAAAAAGTATTGTTTTCCGCAACATTTATTGACCGTTGCAAAAAATGCGAAATAAGGTAAACTTTTTGCAACGTTCAATGAACGTTGCAAAAAAGGGAAATAGCAACATGCTTTTTAAAACTGTTGCAAATTACCTTTTTTTCTAACCAATGGCAACATTCATTTATGAGAATGTTACTATAGACCTCTTTAGCAACATTCAAGCAATGAATGTTGCATTTTTCATGTTGCTAAAACTCATTTTTGTTGTAGTGTGAACAACTTTACCATACCAAGCACGTGGTGCTTGTTTAAGGCTAAAGCGTTCTTCAGTCAGCAAACACGGTCATCATATAGTAGAAACATAACCTTTAGGTTGTTCCATAAATACTTCATGATCCAATTCTCTATTAGGAAATGCGTTCTTTACATCAAGTTGCCACAATTTACAATTTTTAAAAGATTCAAGAGAGAGAATGGATCTTACATTTACCATTTTGCAGTCGGACTGAATGTCGCATGATAATCCAATCCATAACTTTGAGAAATACCACGTATAACGAGTCGGGCTTTGCATTTATCAATAGTCCCATCTGATTTTTTCTTTAAATGGTAAACCCATTTGAAAGTAATAGGCTCACAATTATTTGGTTTTGACACCAGTTCCCATGTTTGATTTTTGTTTAAGGCTTAAATTTCTTCTTGCATTACTACTTCCCATTCTGGACGATCTTTGGCTTCCTCATAACTTGCTGGTTCTGCTTCATCCAGTGCTCTTGTGAAGAAGCATTAAGTAATAGTGCAGTGGTTTTCTCCCTTATAGACCTCCTTTTAGCTTGTCATTCACCATCATCTGAATTTGAGGTGTTTAGAGTTGAACAGTCATCATTGTTTGCAACCTCCATGTTATTTTTAGGAAAAAATTACAGATTTTCTTGATCACCATGAAGAGTAGTTTCTTGAATGGAAATCTTCTATGGAAAATTATGACTCAACACCTCATCAAACACATCTCTAGAAGTGATAAACTTCTTTTTTTTTTTGGCAAATGGAGGGCGGTATTTTCGAAATTTTATTAATATGTCATCACTTGTGGCAGAGGAATATCGTGGTTACATGAGAAAGTTTGGTGAGTGGTCTATCCCTTGTTGGTTTTTCGATACCCAATAGATATCGGGCAATGATGTTAAACCGATATTGGATAAATTGAAATATTGACGCCTCAATGGAATGACCCAAACCTGGAACTATTTGGGCTATTGAAGGTAGCCTAATTTATTTAGAGTTGCTCGTGGCCCATTTCTTGGATGGCTTACAGATGTTGGCCCATGTGTTGATTTGGACTTGGCCCATTATTCTTATATACCTAATGTAACCTATATATATATATATGCTGCCCATTCCTGTGATATTTACGTGTGTTATTTTTCTTTCCCTCAAAGAGAGAATTCGGTTGTTCTTCACTGCTTCTTCTCATTTGGTTCTTCTCCTTTCTTCGCCTTATGACTGCTTTGAGTGGATGCCTTTGTAGCTTATAACACCATCATTTGCACCCTTTGTGGGTGAAATTATAGCAATCGGAGTGTGGGAAATTAGTTTTGGTTCTTGGGATGTTAATTGAGGTAGTTGATTTTGATTAGATAGAGAAACTGAGCCCGAATTCCACGAATCAAGGTCCATTATTCTACAATTGGTATCAGTGCTTGTTGGGGGCTAGAAATCCATGTTTTCCAACCAAAAACCAGCTGGAAATGACCAAAAACGAAGCAGAAATCGAAAGTGAAAAAACTGCCATTTTTCTCCCAAAAACCTGACCTGTAAACTTGATTTCTGACCAAACTAGTCGCCATTTGAAGAATCCAATACGACAGACAGAATCAACAAGTGGAGACGCACTTGGGTCCATCACGTGGGAGCGCTGTCGTGAAGACTCCAGCGACTGCGCGTAAGGGGTTTTCCTACGACGGTTTCTTCAGACAGAATTTTTATAACATGATTTCTAACGGTTTTATGTTGTTAGTTTTCTCTTTTAGGTTATACAGTGAAATTTGGATGATTTTACCCATGCCTGTTTGTGATTCAATTTTTGTTCGATTGGTTGCTGCAGTTGCTGAAAGCTTTGGGGCGAATAGTGGTGGGCCCAAAGTGGTAAATTTGCGTCTCTCATTATTTACGGACTCAGATAGGTGACATTAGCTCGTCATCGTGTGGGGGTGACATTAGGATTGAGGTTACCATGTGGAGTAACATTGCTTGTGCTAGAAATTTAGGAACTATTTGCTATATTTGAAGTGTTGAATTTAACTGCAAGTTGATAATTGTTTCTGTGTTTAATTGAGTGAGAATTTGAATTTTTTGTTGGCATACGTTCGTGTTGCATTGACTATTCCGTTAGAACACCTAGACTTGACCCGTTTGAACATTTTCTTGATTTGAGATTTTGAGTCTCACGAAACCTTGTGAATCTAGAACGGTGTATATTGTTGCATCACTTTGTGTGAGTTATTTGTGCATTTTTGGTTATTCTGTTTTTCAAAATGTCACATTTCGAAATTGAAATTTTCAATGGAAAATGAGACTTTTCAATTTAACAACAGAAGATGAAAGGGGTTTTGGTTGAACAAAAGTCTCAAAAGCCATAGATGGCAAATTTAATAGAAGCACAAAAAGAAGAATACGATGAACTTGTTTACACTTCAATTATTTTATATATATCCGACATCGTTTTGAGAAAAGTTGAAAAACTTGATTCTACTAAAGAACTTTGGCCAAAGTTGGAAAACTTATATTTGCTTAAGTCTACTCCTAATAAGTTGTACTTGTTTGAAAGATTTTTCAACTTTAAAATGGATCCTTCAAAGGAACTTGATGACAATCTGGATATTTTCAACAAACGTGTTCAAGATATCGTTAATTGTGATGAAAAAGTGTCTAATAAGTATAAGGTCACTATTTTGAGAATTCTATACTTGATTCATATAGAGAGACTAAGAATGCAATTACGTATGGTAGAGACACTTTAACACCCGAGATTGTCATAGATTCCCTTAGGAGTAAGGAGATAGAGATTAAAGCTGAAACATAGAATAAGAGAAGTGGTGAGATGTATATGATGAAAAGTATAATGAAGTTTAAGTAGATGAATTTGGGTAGAGCTCAAGACAATGATGATTTGGCTAGTGACTTAAGTGATTATGGTGGTAAGAAGTATGGCAGGGAATGAGACAAGTCTAGTGGTAGACGGTGTTACAGTTGTGGTAAGACTGGACACTTTATTAGGGACTGTTCCAAGAAGAAAAATGATATGCAGAATGGTAAGATTAGAGATGAGGCGAAAGTGGTTATAGGGTCGAGTGATGAGCCTAATCAGGTTTATTGAGTGTAAACCTAGTTACTGTATGTGCATCCGTTACATGTGTGTCTGATTGTTCAATTCCGTTAAATGATTATATGTTGCATTTCAATGATTTGATATGTGTATTGGTATGAATTGGAGTGATTTTATTACTTGGTGTAATTGTTTGCATGCGTAGTGGGTTAGGATGCATTAGTAGTGTGTTGTATGTCTTTTGGTGAGATGGAGTGTAGATGTCTTCTTCGTACGTTTATTTCCTCTTGGTGGATTACTGTAATTATCTGCTTCTACTTGGGTTTTCTCGACCTTAGCCATGGTGAGTGTATGGAGAACTTATAGTATGTGTTTCGAGTCCGAAACACGAGATAAGGTCTCTAATTCCAATTTTATTGGTTACCTTATTATGCAAGTATAAACTGTGTGTTTTCATTACTTACAGATTCATTGCGTATCAAGGTGGATTCGTAGGGTTTTTTGATATCCAATAAATTCGGGGCAATGATGTTAAACCGGTATTGGATAAATTGAAATATTGACACCTCAATGAAATGACCCAAACCTGGAACTATTTGGGCTATTGAAGAGCCTAGTTTAATTAGAGCTGATTGTGGCCCATTTCCTCACTTCTTGGATAGCTTATAGGTGTTGGCCCATGTGTTGATTTGAACTTGGCCCATTTTTCTTATATACGTAATGTAACATATCAGCTACAAAGGCGAAGGAAGGTCTGAATGTACTGGAAGGTAAGGAAATGAATGTACTCCTTCAATCCTTGAATAAGAAACTATCTCAATCTTGCTTCATTGATCTTCTCATTTGCATCTAATTCTGAAATTTCTACACATACTTTTAACTCTTGAGAAATATTCAAAGATAGACATACGGAGGTAACACATTGCCAATTCATTCTTCAACAATTCTAACCTTTCTGTATTCTTTTTTGACAACGACCTCTCAAGTGTCTCCCAGACTTCTTTTGGTGAACTAGAATCACAAACTTGTTCAATGAACTCTTTGCCAATTGAAGTCCTCAAAGCAAAGAGAGTTTTACTACACTTGATCTTCCATTTCTGGTTCAACACTTTCTGGAGTATTTGTAGGAATTTCTGAATCAGCACCAGCAACTAGTTCCCACAGGTCTTGACCTTGAAGATAAGATTTCGGACAATTTTGGTATGTTTGTGCACATATAGAAGGTTTCTTTTAACTGTGATGAATATTTTTCGTAATAATTTCTATAATTTCAGAAATTATTATGAACAATGTTCATCATAGTTAAAAGAATCCTTCTCTATCTGTACAAACATACGAATGAAATTTATAAAGAATTTCAATGGAACAAAATTTCTAAGAAAAGTGAGAGAGAACAAAGTTGTTTAAGTAGAGTGTATTAAGGGATAAAATTCTACATCGAATAAAGATGAAAATATAGACCAATTTATAAGGGTTTGTGTTACTCTTCTTAACATTGATCTTTTAAGATGGAACCCTAAATCTTAACGTAGTATAGAGCTCGTTAAACTCGAACGAGCAATTTTATCCGATTAAGACTCAAAAAAATTGAGCACACGAATTTCAAGATTGGTCAGCTCAAACGAGCCACCATCTTGCGTTGACATATTAAGGGATAGAATTCCACATTGAATAAAGATGAAAATATAGACCAATTTATAAGGATTTGAGTTAATCCTCTCAACAATGTTGACATTTTAAGATGAAACCCCAAATTTTAACAGAGTGTACGGGAAGAAAATTAGGATTTAGGGGCCCTTTAAATGACCTTCATTTTCCCACCATCCAACGGTTACGGGACCGTCACATGTACGCTCCCGATCAATTCTTGAACCACGAAGAAAATAGCACTTCAAAGCACAATTTTGGTCCAAATCCTTAAACGATCAACTTGAGGCATTTTTTGATGTGCTCTACCTTGCTGAACAATTGACTAAATTCTAGTATTTCAAGACCATTTTACATAAGATTTCATTTTCTCCGCAATACTATCTAAACTTATTTAAGGTAACAATTTTAGTACCAAGATCAAAAGGATTAAACTGAGTTGGGAATTTAACTAAAGTTATCATACCTTTCTCAACCATGTCCCTAACAAAATAAACTTTAGTATCAACAAATTCTATCATGTTACATAGGATTATTATTTTGATGAATTGTACTTTGGTTGTGAATATTGTTGATGATAAAAATTGGATCAAATATTTTATTGATAAAACAATTACAATTGAAGAGCAAATGTATTTACAATCAATAAATCCTCTCACATAACTATAATTTCCCCTCCTAAATTCACTAGTCTAGATACTTCAACTAAAACGAGAGGAGAAATAGCTATTTGAGAGAGAAATATCTAAATTGCATGCCTCATTCTTCAAATGAGAGAGTATTAATAGATTTTCCTCCAAGCGTTGGGGAAATATGGTCATTTGGAATCACGCTTTACTCACTTTGCCCACTTGCCCCTATTGACGGCCTGTGTAGCTAGCCTGTATATGGAGGATGGTTCGCAATTTTTATGCAAACCTTTGCCCCCTGCATTTCACCGGTAATGGACTTGGTTTGCCGATTAGCCTTTTTAGGCCTAACAAATAGCAACCCCAAGTCATAATTCACTATTTATATTGAATCTAGGATAGGTTTGCTGCGCATCTTGATTAGCGATGCTATTGAAGGGCTTTTTCCTTCGCTTTGTTCATGTGAATTTAGGGGGGGACATGGAGATCATGCCGGCAACTATAATCGTTTTATTTGCGCACATGGGCGTCGTTTGCATTTTTCCTGGTTAATGGCCCACGATTCCTTAAGATGCCGCAAGTTATGCATGACTTGCCTTGGAATCCACGTAGTCACATGTTTCCCTTCAACGGTTATGATTATTACTGACATTTAAATAGCCAATATCTTACCGCAAGAGCTATAAATATGTCTTAACTCTGGTTGTTTTTTTATTTTGCCACCTCACTTTTGGTCAAGTAGTAGGCTTTTGACCTAAGGTTGGGTCATTCCAAATGGCGGATCACCCATGCCCCAAGATACATAGTTGTTTATAAACATTCGTTAGATATGGGACTCAGAATGCCCTTTCTTCCTTTTTTTAAGGTAACTCCCTATAAGCTCAGTCACAATGGTGGGCCCTTTCTTATTTGGGTCATTTCTATTGTGTGGTTTTGTAGGCTTACCGGGGAAAATGTTCCCGAATATCTTTAGTTCGTTGTATCATCCCATGCCATTGGGAAATACAGCGAACCCCCAAAAGGGATTTATTCTTTTTTCCTCTCTTCTCTATAGAATGTCCTACGTTGGTGATCCCTCCTACCCAAGTGCCTTCTTGGAAGAAAAGTTTTTTCTTCGTTCGAGGTAACTAGGAGTTTTAGCCAATGATCCATTTCCTTTTGTTTGCATACCTTGTACATAGGGTAAGTGTTACGAATATACTTTGTTGCCATAATTTCTATCAATATTTTTATACTTTAATCATGAGGAATTGTCAAACATGGAATAAAAATAATTAAAAGGGTCTAGATGATGCAAACGATATAATTGTGGAGGTTCAATTAAAAAAATGATCTACGTCCTTTGTTACCAAGTTTTTCGGCACGAGCAGGGTCTTTTCACAATATTGATTGACTTATAGTGCAGTTAAACTATTTACAACGCTTTCAAGGACTTACAAATCAGAAGCATCGATCCTTATATAATATTGAACTTTACCGGACCTCAATACAACCCGCATGGTGATTTAAAACAAGGAACACTGATCCTTGTACTATTGAGCTTTCATGGGACTTCAATATGACCAACATATTTAGAGCAATGAATTTACAATGATATTTCTCTATTAATAAATCATACAAATGAATTAAGTACTAAGAGAGACTAATACTTCAATGAATAGCGATAAATGATAGCTCAAGCATTGGGTAAGAAAACTTTGATGATTATGATGATTTCAAAATTTGATTTCATCAATCAAAGTTTTCAATGAAGAAGACGAAGAAGAAATTGCAATATAGGTTCAAAAATGTTCTCAAAATATTTCTCTCTTTTAACGAATAATTACAATAAATTAAGTACCAAGAGAGAGACGATAAAATTTGATAAATATAATGATTTTTAAAGTTTGATTCAATCACTTGAAGTTTTGATATAAAGAAGTAGAAAATTAGATACGATGTAAGTTCAACGATTTTATTCAAAACATATCTCTATTTTGTGAATGATAGAAATAAGTTAAGTACATAAAAGGATACGAAAAACTTTAATGAAGATTATAATTTAAGAAATTTAATTCAATCAATCAAAGTATACGAAGAAGTGGAAGAAACAAATGGAATGTAAGTTTAAAACTTTTTTTAAAACATATCTCTCTCTTTTATTAATGATAGAAGTAAGTTCTGTACAAAAAGTGAGATCGAAAACTTTGATGAAGATGATGAAAAAATCAATCAAAGTTTTTGATATGAAGAAATAAATGTAATGTAGGCTTAAAAAATTCTCTCAAAATATATCTCACTTAATGTGTTATTAAAAATCTTACAAAGAATGAAAAGAGTGAGGATATTTATAGAGTTTAAAAAGCAAAACAATATGTTGAACAAGACAACCAACCGGACATTCGCCCTTGTGTTCGGATAACCAAATAGCCGTTATGCGTTTGAAATTACAACGATAAAAAATCAGACCATTGTACCAACCGAACGTCCGCATGGCCCAATCAGACGTGTGCATGGTTGCAGCCGGTTACAACCGATTTTCACCTTTTCAACCCCATTTTATCCGGTTTGAATATTATGTTGAATTTAGACTTTTGGAAGTTTTTCTTAACTAGGTTTAATGTAAATGATGTTTTAAAAATATGATCTAAGTTCAAACATCATATTGAAAATCAATTTTACTTTTGATCAAAACATTTTATGTAAGTGGTAATCAAACTAGCTTTTACTACACAAGATGATTTTTGAACTTTTATCATTCATTGCAAAAGATCAAAATATTAATACATTTACATTTGAAATAAGAAATTTATTTTTGAGTTTGCTTCGAAAATTTTCTATTAGGCTCTCGTCTTCATTTTTCTTTGACATTTGAATCTTAGCTCCTGATCTTGATCTATATTTGACGTTTGTCTTTTCTTGAAGGACTTGTCTTGAATGTGTGATTTCAATTTGGACCTTCGACATGAGTCCAATTTGTGATAGTCTTGATTTTGATCTTTTGACGATGATCGATCAATTTATCATTGGATGCTTTGAACATTATAATTACATTAAATTCAATTATTAGTAAACAAGATTAACTTATTTGTTATAATTAAAACTTCAAGGTTATAAGCATATGTCAACAATTTTCTCCATTTGGATGATGACAAACATGATGATTTGAAAAGTAATATCAACAAGGGATAAGGAATAAAGATCTCACATTTAAAGTATATTTCCCCAATATTTTACAAACCAATTGACATGCATCTAAAACATATCAAATAATAGATGATTCAAAGTATATTATCCCACTCATCTTCTCCCTTTTCAATGTTTTTCAAGTCTATCTTATTCAATTTCTCCCTTTCGGCATAGCAAAAAGGTAGTACATATGAGAACAAGTGTATGGCATATAATATCAAAACTTTAAATCAACCATAGAAAATAATAATATTCCCTCAATTAAACACAAAGTACCAAATGTAGCGAGTTTCGACGAGAGGATAATCATTACATCTATACCAAAATACTAATCAAAGCATGAGTGATGAAATGTCGAAAGCATAATCAAATGGGTAAAGTTTATATATATTTCAACCAATGATGCACAAGGAATCAATCATGTAAGAATACAATTTAGCCACATACTTCAAATTCATCAATAATTTTCAAACCTCTTTGAATATATGAAAATCTATCAAATGCTAGATGTTTAATGAGCATGTAGGCCAATTGTTATTTTTTCTTATTAACAAATTCTAGTGTAATATCCCTCTTGTGCCTTTAGGATACCTAAGATCTAATGTTCTAGTGCCACTAAGATAACTAAAAATCTATTTTACGGCACTAAGGTGTGATACTTTAGGACTTGATTGAAATCTAACACATAATCGGATCTACTAGAGTAGAGAATAGATCCGATCATACCTCAATATTTAGTTATGTCAATGGAAGTATCTTGATCATCTTTATCTAATTTGGTGTTTGAGCTCATCGTAGTGTTTATTGGTTTCAATTCTTTCATTTCAAACTTCTTGAGTATGTTCAATATGTATTTGTTTTGACTAATGAATATTTCATCATTAGTTTGTTTCATTAGGAGTCCAAGGAAAGACTTGAGTTCTCCTATCATGCTCATTTCAAACTCATCCATTGCTTAGGTAGATTTGAATCATTTTATACTTCGAGAGATGATATTTCATCTTGTTGCACATTTGTTTCTTCTTCATATTGATATTCAAGATTTTTAGAACCTTTCTTGTTTTATTCTTGGATATTCATTTGCTCAAAAGGAATCTCCAAACCTATATCATTAAAAATACAAAGCTCTTGATCAAGAGAATTAGCTTCATACAAAATTACATGCATGAATTATTAAACAACTAAAGTTCTTTTCTTAAATACCTGGTAAACTTTGATCGTAGATGAATAATTAAGAAAAAAATCCATTATCAGACTTTGAATCAAATTTTTCCAAATTTTCTTTAGTAAATAAAACATTTGCAACCAAACGTTTTAAAGTAACCGATATTGGGAACTCTATTTTTCAAAAGTTGATATAGAGTTTTTTGTTTTCTTTCAACTCACCAAAATTCTATTTACAATATATAACAAGCGGTGTTAATGGCTTTGACCCAAAAATATTGTGGTAAACCATTTTCATTTATATAGTCCGAGCCAATTCTTGCAATTTGTGATTCTTCTTTTCCCCAACGTCATTTTATTGAGGAGTTCTAGGAGTTGAGAAATTATGTTCATAACCATTAATTTTGCAAAATTTATCAAATACAATATTGACAAATTCTCTACCATGATCACTCCAAATGGTAGTAATAGTGTATCCCTATTTATTTCGAACTTTTTTACAAAAATGATTAAATGCATTAAAGTTTCATCCTTTGGGTTCAAAAATAAGACCTAAGTAAATCTAGAACAATCATCGACAATGACGAATGCATAATGTTTTCATTTAAGCTTAAGATTCTAAATGGTCCAAAAATATTCATGTGGGAAAGTTGTAAAAGTTTTGTAGTTGAAGGGTGTTGCTTAAGTTTGAAAGGACTCTTCACTTGTTTTCCAAATTAACATGCATCAGAAATCGTCTTTCTTAAATTTCAAATTTGGCAATCTTTTACAAAACATTTTTTCGGAAATATTTAAAAATAGGTATGGACATGATCTAATCTTCCATGCCACAATTAAGTATCATCTTTTAAACTTGATAAACATTTTTTCTTCACTTTCAAACTCAATGTTTATGACATAAACATCTTTACTACGACTTCCTTCCTATAAATATCACCTCTTTTGACATAGTATCCTCAATAAGGCAATTGGAAGAATCAAATTTGATATGATAACCTTTATCATTCATTTGACTAATACTAAATAGATTATGTTTAAGGTAATATACTAAGACCATATTTTCTGTAAAGGGAGATGAATCACCAATAATTCCAATGCTAATGGTTTTCTTTTGGCATTATCTCCAAAAGTATCATGACCACCATCCTTCTTTTCGAAACTTGATAGTAAAGTTTGATCTCCGATCATGTGCTTTGAGCATCCACTATCCAAGAACCATTTGCACTTAATTTTCTTTGATGCCTACAAAAATAATTCAATTTTTATTCTTTGGTATCCATACAACTTTGGGTAGGTGTTGTTAGTGTTTGTGGACTTTGGAATCCACTTGTGTTTGATTTCAAACTGCAATCTCTTTTTGATTGAACAATTAAAACTAAAATGTCCATATGTATTGCAGAAACTACATGTGATATTTGAAAAAGGGGAAGTAGAGGCTAAATAGAAAATTTTATGACACTTTTGTTTCAAAAACGGTTTATACCCAGTTCCTCTTTTATCAAAAATACATAGCTGTTCACCAAGCATTAAATCAAATTTGTTCTTGTATTGAATAAATTTGTGAACAATTTGAATCAAATTTAGAATATTTTCTTATAAATAGGGATTCTCCTCAATTAAATAATCGTAATCGGCTTTTCCTTTTTCGAAAGTTTCACCTCATTTTTCAATAAAGAATTTTTCTTTTTAAGGATATAATGATTTAAAGCAAGTTTTTCAAAATTTTCAAGAAGTTCATCATATGAGGTAGATAATTCATTATATAAAGAATTGTCATTTGTGTTTACCACATTTTCAATTGCCATAAAACACATGTTGGAAACTTCATCTTGACTTTCGTTTTCTTCATGGTCGTCATCAATTTTCGATTTCAGTACAATTTGACAATTGCATAGTATATGGCTAAATTCATTTTTATCCAAAGCACAATAGAGTAGATTTTTTGCTCTAGCATTTAAAGACAACTTTCTTTTATCCTCTTCGTCAAACTCCTCTCTAGATCTTGGAATGGTTTGATCTAGTCTGTCATCATTCTTAATAATTTTGGTAGGCACATAAGGATCATATTCAAGATCTTTCAAAATATTATAATCTATTGATTGAATATATTTATCATTCTATCTTTTCAATACTTATAATGAGTGTCATCAAAGAAAGGAAGAAGATCTGTCGAATGCCTCTCAAGAATTTGAATATTGTTGTTAGCTATTACTTAAGATTGTAAAATCTTAATTTTAAAATGAGCACCTAACTCTAATACCAATTGATAGCCCAAGAAAAACTAACCACGATAATGGTGAATTGGTTTTTAGAAATTTTTCGAAAAATAAACTTAAATCAAGCAAGTTAAGAATACGTTTATTAGTAATAATTGTAAACAAATAAAAAACAAGTAGATCAATCAAATAATAAATGTGGATGGAATAAGAATTAAGATTGTAAAATCTTAATTTTAAAATGAGCACCTAACTCTGATACAAATTGATAGCCCAAGAATAACTAACCACGATAATGGTGAATTGGTTTTTAGAACTTTTTCGAAAAATAAACTTAAATCAAGTTAGTTAAGAATACATTTATCAATTAGTAATAATCGTAAACCAAAAAAAAAAGTAGATCAATCAAATAATAAATGTAGGAGGAATAAGACAAGTAAAAGGGTAGAGAGGATGCAAGTGAACGAGATCGTGAACAAGTGATAAAGTATTAATAGAGTGTCGAATCCACGAGAACTACGTGTTTTATCGAGTTAAAATTAGTTGCAACTTTAATCTAATAGCAAACAATTTTTGTGTTTTTTTATGCTAATCCTTAATTATCAATTAAACTAATGAAAGTAAGTAAATATGTTTTTCAAATATGTGAGATGCATTGCTAAGATGTCGAATCCCCTTATTATTCTATTTTTAGTGTAACAATTAAAGTGACAACTTGAAATCATTATGTTAATGTTCCTAATTTAATTGAAAGTTTTTCTCGTTAGCGATCAAATCTATTCCCTTCATATGACCCTTCTATCTCTCGATGAAAAATACAAATATGATAAATGCATTAACAAGTGCTAGAAAACAAACACATTGAAACTATATTAAGTATAGAGGTATATCTATATCCTCTATCGAACTTTACAATCTTTGTTATATTGTGCTTAAACCTTATTGTCTCTCTCGATAACAATTAAATTCACTAACAATTCAATTGGTAATCAAGCAATTGAAAATAACGATAACAACGATAACAAACATCCACAAATCAAATCAAATTAAAGTCAAAATAATTAATTAAAAACTAAAAAAAATATCATAACAAGGGCCCATCTCATCCTAACAATGTATAAAATTAGTCTAACATATCAAAAATACGATAAAACATATTTAAATGAAAAGACAACCCGGATTTTTGATAAATTTAAAAGATGAAGAAGAATCTTGAAATCTTGAATCTCTTTAATAGTTTCTTGATGAATCTCCACCTGAGCTTTCTCTTCTTTGCCCAAAAATCAAGTTTGAATCTTCAATTGATTGAATTCTTACAAATCTCCTTCAATGCTCTCACAAAAATTATGAATTCTTCTCATTTGGAGATAATAATTGACGAATATTGGAGTATGAGATGTACATCCAAGGTCTCTCATACATATTCTACTGTTAGGTATTTTAAGGAGTAGAAAACTGGTTGAAAATCATGTCTAGATTGGTTTTCAAAAGAGTTAAAATCGAATAAGGAAAGTTGTCTTCACGGCAAATTTGTCTCTGCACAACAGTCAGTATTTTGGCTATAATTTTCTCTTGCAATATTCGATTGAGTTGATTCAAAGTGCATTAGAAATATAATTCAAATGGCTATAACTTTGATGGAGGTAGAATATTTCCAATTAGGACGTTTACTATACTAAAAATCGATCTCAATATTCAACTAAAAGTCTATAATATAAATTGTGCGATTGGAAATTGATTTTCATCATATTCCATTCCTTTTTTGAGTTCTAATCCCTTCCAATTGCCTCCTAGCAATCTTCAAAGTATTATTTTATGGTCCGAATCAACTATTGAATATTTGTAATTTGTTCCTCAAACTTTGGACTTTGCCCTTTTTTCTTGATTTTTTTGTTTGTTTCTTCCAATTCCTCGTTTGACCATTGAGTTTAATATATATAACATAAAATACAACAATTTATGATATATTTTGTCAAAAGAATTGCCAAATATCGATATTTTAGGCCCCAAATAATTGTATAAAATACACTTATTAAATACCCTCAAACTTAAACATTTGTTTGTTCTCAAACAAAACTATAACCTAAATAACAACAAACACACAAGCATGCAAAAATATTTGGTTAGACAATCTAATTTTTTATCTTACTATTTAAAATTACAGTATTAAATCTACAAACTGTTTCAAAGTCACAATACCAAACCAATATCCACTCTTCCAATGCAAAATTGACGCGCGTGTATGTGTGTGAAAAACTAAGTAGACTATCATGAATTTACAAGTTGCTTCAATTCTCGACCCTCTGTAGTCAAATATATCCTTTCATATCTCGTATGATTCACACACTACCAACTTCTTTTTTTATTCTTTTTCCAATGTGCAATATAAGGTTGAATTTTTAATATCTAATCTCACCTTTTCTAGTTTATGTGGACTTTACTAATTGTAAATCAACATATCAATAAACAAGGATTCTCCAATTCTTTGATTGCTTCGACATCTAGGACTAAACTAGGCTAATTCTCCATCATCAAAAGTCAAGTCTCCTTAAATAAGTGTTTGGGACTTAACCACGACATTTGGTGAGTCTTGTCTTTCATGTACTTGCTTTTTTTTTTTTCAATTTTTTTACTCTCTCTCTCCCTTAAGTTTTCTATATGACCCATGTAACGAGCTTTTGGCCAATGAATCCCAAATCAGATGATTTTTGGGCATTAGGTTGTAAATACCCTAGCAGATTTAATAACTTGAGTCATAAAAGTTACGAAGATATGTCTTTTATGTATTTTTCTACCCTGATTAGTACAATACCCCTCATTAAACACCTATCTAATCAAACGACCTATCACTCAAGACTTTTGCCCAATTTTATCCTATTAATCTAAGACAATCCACACATAAGTTTTCACACAAGGATCATTAATATGGGATAGTTTTGGGCATAGCATTTATGTTCAATCTATCAACATATCAAATATATGAATCAACTTATTGCATCATGATAAAAATAAAAAAACTCAATTCTAATGCGAGTATAATATCAAGTTTTGTAGGGTTAAGCATCAATCAATCTAGCATGCATGTTATCCACCATTTTTATATTATATACTAAAGCAATAACCAAAAATAAACACACAAACACTAAAATCATGAAATATAAATAAAAATATAAGAGGATGAGGAAGAAAATGAAAATGGTACTCCCCGAATTCTTCTGTTGAACGCGAGAAGATTTATTTGTCAATTTATTCCAAATTGTACTTTGCTAAGCTCCTTCCAATATCAATATCCATGGTACTTATCAAGAGGGGAAGAAAACAATCAAAATAATAAAAAGAAAACTCATCTTGACTCAATTAATGTTTTCCTTTAACCAGACAAAATGTCAATGATGAAGATGAACCCCAAATTGAATTGAAACATGCATATAACTAATACAACCTATATCAAGAATAACACTACATGCAATGCAATACGAAAAACAAAATAAGTAAAAGAGTTAGAAAATTGGGTTGCCTCCCAACAAACGCTTAATTTATAGTCTTTAGCTAAACTGTATAGAAGGATAGATCTTTGTGCTTCACGTTAGAGTCTAAGCGCTTTATAGTCCTTACAATTTTCAACTTTACATCCCCTTTTTACCCTCCAGACCTTGAGCTCTCTATTTTCCTCTCTAGCAAGGCTCTCTAGACGGCTTTGTCTCTTTGGACCTTTGATGAATTTCTTCGGCAACATGTTTGGCCTCCTCTAGGACTAATGGTTGATTGGGTAGATTATGTAATTTAAATATCTCATGTGTGCCTTCCACCCTCACAGTCAACTAACCTCCATGTCAATCAAAGTTTGACTTATTGCTAAAAGAAGTCGACCTAAGATAATTGGCATATCATGGTCGTCTTCAAGGTCCTTAACAAGGAAGTCCACGGGGTATATCAACTTCCCAACCTTAATGGGCACATCCTCTACCTTGCCCCCATGGATATCTGATGCTCTTATCTACCAGCTGCAATGTCACATTCTATCATTTGACTTCCCCAACTCCTAGTTTCCTAAAAGTAAACAAATGCATTAAATTTACACTTCATTGTATCACATAAAGTGTTAAAATGAAATTTTTTGCCTAGTGAAATAAGTAAAGTGAAACTTCCTGGGTCCTTGAGTTTCGGTGACAATATTTATTTTGCAGTCTTGCACTACTCTCCTCAGTCAATGTCACTTCTTCCCAATCTGGAAGCTTTCTTTTCTTAGATATCATGTCCTTCATGAACTTTGTATACATCGGGATCTGTCGAATTGCATCGATGAATGGGATGTTGATGTGGAGCTTTTTCAGCATATCCAGGAACTTCTCGAATTGATCGTCGAGCTTTCTCTTTTGCAGTCTTTGTGGAAAAGGTAGTGGTGGCACAAATTCTTTAGTAGGAGCAGTTTCCTTAACCTTTGGATTCTCTAATACTCATTCTGTCTCTACTTCTTTGTTTTGTTCAGATTCCTCCAATTGCTTATTAATTGTGGTATGTACTTTTTCTTTTGTAACAACTTGTCTTTTTAGATTAATCTTTGGTAGTTGAACTTCACTTGGGGTAGTTAGGGCCTTAGTCTGTTCTTCCTCCAATACCTTCACTACTATTACCTGTTATCTGGAATTTGTCGCAGTGTCACTGGGCAATGCTCATGATAGTCTCTCTGAAAGTGCTTCGCTATTTGTTCCATCTGATTTTCCAAATTTTTTTATGGCAATTCCCTGAACTTGTAAGCTCTTATATGTTCTTTGCATGTGTTAAGTAAATATTTCCACCAACTTAGTCACAAGATCTAATGAAGACTTCTTCTCATTTTGCAGAAATCTAGCGGTGTAGTTTGAAAATTCTGAGTATAGTTTACATCCTCTACTGTCTCAAAAAAAGGAGACCTTACATTACAACCAACACTCTCGTGGTTCCCTCCACAATATTTTCATTTTCATTTGATCCACCTTTTGTACCAATGATGCTAACTATGTTGAAATTGCCGTAAAAGAATCAACTCGAATACCTTGACAGCTTTATTTCCACTTGTCATTTCAGTAGGCCAAAGTGCACTAGTGAATGCTAGATCTTTCAGGATTTGGTAGACTTGATCCGCAGTTCTTTTTGCGATAGAACCTTCGCATGCAGAGTTTATGTTAGCCCTACTTATCGAATTCAGACTAATGTAGAAGTATTGCACCTGAAGCCATTTCCAAAATTCGTGTTGTGGGTATTGGCAGAGTAAACCCTTCTATCGTTCCCAAGCCTCCGAATAGCATTTTGAGTCCAGTTGTTGGAATGTGGTAATCTCGTTCCTCAGCTTTGCAATTTTTTTAGGTGGAAAATATTTGCTAAGAAATTTCTGATTCAATTGGTTCCATGTAGTGATGATTTGAGGTGGACAAGTGTCTAACCACTCTCTGGCTGAGTTTTTCAATGTGTATGGGAAAAGCCTCAGTCTGATTGATTCACTGGACATCCCTAGATACTCGATAGTTGCACACTTATCCAGAAATCTTGATATATGAGCGTTTGGATTCTTCGAAACTCTCCCAAAGAATTGTAGTGCGTCTTGAAACATGTTGATCACATCAGTCCTCAGGTGGAAGTTTGCCTGGCCAAATGCTGGATATACTATGCTAGATTAACTTTCCACAACTAGTGGAACCATGTACTCCCCCATTAGCCTTGCATTTTTATTAGCTACAGCCACATTCGGTCAATAGTCCCCATCAACGGCGTCAAAACTTAATCCTTTGAAAACTCACAATTGAACGGGATCGTGAACAAGTAATAAAGTAGTGAATAGAGTGTCAAATCTACGATTTGATCGAGTTAAAATTAATTGCAACTTTAATCCAATAGAAAACAAATTTTGTGATTTTTTAATACTAAACCTTAATTATCAATTAAACAAAATGAAAGTAAATGTATTTTTCCAATATGGGAGATGCATTGCTATGATGTCAAATTAATGTTCGTAATTTAATTGAAAGCCTCTCTCGATAGGATCAATATATTCCCCCTCATGTAACCCTTCTTTCTTTCGATGAAAGATGCAAACATGATATACCCAAGGTCTCTCATTCGTACTCTGCTATTAGATTTTTGTAGGAATACATAGTTAGTTGAAAATCATGTCCAAATTGGCTTTCAAAAGAGTTCCAATTGAATAAAGAAAGTTGCCTTCGCGTGCAGATTTTTTTGTCTCTGCACAGTAGACAATATTTTGGTGATAACTTTCTCTCGCAATATCCAATTGAGGTGATTGAAAGTGCTTTGGAAAAATAACTAAAAGGGTAATGTTGATACAAATAGAATTGTTCCAATTCGGACATTTACAATGCTTAAAATGGGTCTCAATCGTCGACTAAAAATCTAGAATATAACTTGTGCGATTAAAAATTGATTTTGATAAGATTTTAATCATATTCTATTCATTTTTGAGTTCTAATTCTATCCAATTGTCTCCTAGAAATACTCAAAGTATCATCTTGTGGCCTGAATCAACTATTGAACCATTGAGTTCTAATTCTATCCATTTGGACTTTGCCATTTTTCCTTGATTTTCTTTTGTTTCTTCCAATTTCTCGTTCAACCATTGAGTTTAATATATAACATAAAATACAACAATTTAGGATATATTTTTTTACAAGAATTGCCAAATCGATATTTTAGGCTTCGAATAAGTATATAAAATACACTTATCAGATTCCCACAGAAGAGGCCAATTTGTTGACCTTAGAATAACGATAAACAAGTTTTCTTAACCTAGCTAGGATTTCTTCCTCCTAATCTCACCTTACTTGATGCTCAATAAGGAGCAAGAGGTAAAATGGCTATTTGGGAGTAAGATTCAAATTTGCATTCCTTTCAGGCTTTGGAGGCAATTAGGTCTTTTTGGTTAATGACAAGTGGTGATCAATTGATGGTTTGACTTCTAGTTGATTCTGTTATATGCTAACATTTTATTTATCAGCTTAAGCATTCTTCATTCATTGGTTTTGAAGTCATGCTTTAAATCTTTATTCGCATGTGCCTTGATAATGGTTTGTGCCGACATGGAACATCTCCATGAAAATAGTTCACTACTTTTGGTTAATGCTCGCTTTTTTTTTTTTTAATGGCTCGCATACTTTTTAATTCTTAATCAGGTTTGCATAAAGGGACATGCGTTCACTTGTTATTCCTTTGTTTTTATTCATTGTTTAACAATTAGCATATGATACTTTACACATCATGTCAGCTTCTTCATTAGTTTAGGAGACTATTCATTTGAAAGTTGAAAACAATTAGCTTGGGCAGAGTAACAGGCTTTGCATCGACCATAGAATTTTTTTTCTAAAACTTTATTAACATCTGATGATTGATCATTTAGATAAAGAATCCAGTTCTTCCCGTCTCTTTATTTTCCATGCCTAAAATTCTTTTTGCTTGTCTAAAATCTTTCATGTCAAATTCAAATTTCCATGTTTTATTTTAAACTATCAATCTATTTTCCATCATGGCATGTCAATAACATATCATCAACATATAAACGAAATTATTCAGATTTACTATTACTTGTACCTTTATAGAAAAGAGGCGATTTTTTTTTTTTTTTTTTAAAACCTCAAGTTTTGAATAAAAGAAATAAATTTCTTGTACCAAATGGCATTGGTACGAGTAAGAATCAAACATTTTCAATTTTAAATTTCAATTCAAATCCTTTGGGCTGTTAATATAGATAGTCTCATCTATATAGCTACATTTAAGAAATTTGTCTTAACATCTAACTAATCCAATTCCCAATTAAAATGAGTATCTAAGGCAAGCGAAATTCTAATAAAATTCATTTTGCTACTTGTAAGAATGTTTCATAACAATCTATTCCCTCCCTTTGTGTAAACCATTTGACTACTAGCATTGCCTTGTATCTTTTATTTTCAGTATTAGACTATCCTTTCACTTTATAGATGTTGGGAATCTACTTATGCATGCGCAGCAGAATTAAAACAATTTTCGATTCCCAAACAGGATTCGCATTGTGTTTAGAAAGAAACTGTGTTTAGAATAATACCTTTGATGAATTCTCCAAACTCCTTTGCTTGTTCTCGAACTCCAATGATCACGATCTGCAATCCAAGCTGTCCAATTGTCCAGCCTCCAATGGTGATCCACACAGAGAACAAGAATGGTGGCTAGGGTTTCTTTTCTTGTGCTAGCAAGAATAATAATGAAAAACCCTACATGTTTCAAACCCTAGTG
>CAIGRF010362341.1:33134-52381 GCA_903798235.1 Fraxinus ornus | reverse complement strand
ATAAGTAATTTGTATCTCACAATCACAACTCCTTGTGATTAACAAATCACCAAGACTTGAATCTACGGATTCTATTATTTAATTAATTAGAATATTAATTCGATTAAATAATAGATATTGCCATAAATATGCATCAGTTACATATACATTAAAAGTGCTTATGTCCAAAGTTGATTGGACCTAGGGCATAACACTTACAATAGATCCATGTACGGTCCATTACTTTTTAATTTTTAGGCTTATTTACAAGTATTCAAGTCCTTTTTTTTTTATTGGAGACTCTTATTTCATCAATCCATAATGTTGCATCTTTGTAGCTAATAGCTTCTTTATAAATACTTGGTTATGTACCAATGAGATCAAAAACTGAAAATAATGTAACAAAATCATCACCGAGGACACATGTTAGCAAATCAGCTAATGGTAGAGGTTCAGTGATTTTCAATTTCTTCATAATCAAACTGAACCTGATCTAGTTTAGTTTGAGGTGTCTCCTCCTCAATCTGAATTCCATGATTATTTAATCAAGATTTTGAGTTTCTAACACAGTTTCTTTATGTATTTTTCTTATTTCAGAATATGGGATAGAAGCTGATAAGTGTAGTTTATACACTTATTCGAGGTCCTAAATGACGATATTTTACAGTTATTTGGATAAAATACTACATAACTTGTGTTATATTTCATTTTGTAGGTAAAACTCAATGTTTGATGAAGAATTGGAGAAAATAATGCAAAGATAACGGGAAAGGGCTCAACTTCCAGCCGAAAAAGTTATGCTTCAGATTTTCAGTCTCAGTTTGAGACCATTTTTGGTGTAGGAAATTTTCGAATTTGAAGAATTATACTTATGGAAGATTTGTAACCTTTTGAGTTATCTTTCCAACGTATTTTGAATCACCTTAATCGGATATTAGGAGAGAAGGATATGAACAAAATACTAAAAGTTGTCCAATGGGAAAAAAATGTATACCTATGCGGCCACATAGGTCTAATTTTGATGCGACCACATTATGCATTCCAAGGCCAAAATTGATGATTAGACATCCTTCTATGCGACCTCAAATAAATGTACTATGTGGCTGCATAATACAAACTTTTGACGAGATTTTGTTTCTTTTTTCAACTAAAACTTTACTTTGGTAACAAAATTTTAGGCATCTTATATATACCAAACTCAACCAGAACACGGGGGAGACCTTATTTGAACTAAAAAACAAATGTATAAGGGTTTTGAGAGGAGAAAAAGAGGAATAACGCGAAGATCAAAACCACGAAGGAAAGATTAAAGTTAAGAATTGAATTGGTGATGTCGTTTCTTCATTGTTTTTTCTAATTTTCTTCGTTCACCATGCTAGACTAAGTTAATTATGTACTAAGGTTAAACGAACTAAGTAATATGATTCTTAAATTTTAATTTTACATCTTTGACATAAAAAAAGCGTTTTGAGATGTTTGAATGGTTTATTTGAATTTATTTTCTCCATAATTATTGTATACATAATTGTGTGAGTTTGGTGGCTTATTTCGTGCTTTCGAATGAAGGGGAATATGTTCGACGCGGTATAAATCATCATAAGGTCAGATAAGAGATAAAAATATACCGCTATGCCCTATGTGAATCTTTAAGGCACACAAAAGCTCGTGCATTGTATGTTTGCATCCGTCATAGAAATACAGTCGGGTCACATATTGAAATAGGTTTAACATTACTCGAGAGAGACTGTTAAATAAGTTAGGAGCATTGATTCTTCAATATTTCAATCGTACGCCAAAGTGTAGACTAGGTTCAAAAAGAGTATTACATAGGGATTCGTGATCCTAGTTGGAAAAACTTCAATTTTCATTTGACATAAATTTCATTTAGTTTAGTTGAAGCATTCATAATCGCATCCGTATCATTAATTTAGTTATAAATTCATCAAAACCAACACTTTCATTTTTATTGTTTCGGTAAGGTCATGGTAATTAGAATTAGAACTAATCAATAGTTCTGGGACGACACTCAGAATCAAAAAAATCAACTTTATAAGTTGTTAACGAACCGTGTACTTGTCATGTGTTTTATTCAAAATATATTTTCGTGAACAAGTTTTCTGTCGGGGATTGAATTTAGTTTAATTTTATTTATCTTGACACTAATTCGAACTTTTTTTTTTCTTTTTTTTTTTTTTTATTGCTTTTATTTTTGCCTAACGCCTACTATTAATTTATCTCGTGTTTGCACTCTCTCCCTATACTTTTTACTCAAAAAAGTCCACTTTATTACTTGTAACGAATCGTACACTTACGGTGATTTAAATCTGAAATATATTTTCGTGAACAAGTTTTTAGCGCCGCTGCCGGGGATTCGATTTAGTTTAATTTTATTTATCTTGATACTAATTCGAACATTATTTTTATTTTAATTAGTTTATCTAAGTGCTACTTTTGATCTTCTTTATGTTTTGTATGCGAAAGTCGCTTGACGGTGACTTGATTCCAGCTGATCCAGAAATTGAACGCACATTCCATAGTCGGCAAAGACAAGCAAGAGCAGTACATCAAATGGCTAACGCACAAAATGAATAAGTGGTTCAAGTCAATGAAGAAGAAATTGTTGATGACGAAAACATGCTGGTTGGGGATTTCATGACATAACAAATCCAACATCAGACCCTTCGTTCGGGCAGCCTAACTTCCATTTGAAGTCCAATGTCATACATCTATTCTAGAATGGACATTAGTTTTATGGCAATGCTGAAGAAAACCCACATACACACGTCTCTTGATTCTTGGAGATGTGTCAACACTTTCCTTATCCGGTATCTTAGACGATGCTATCAGACTAAATTGTTCCCACACACACTACGTGATAAAACATTGGATTGGTTGGATTCTCAACCTATTGTCAGCTGTGCACATGGAACGACCTAGCTCATAAATTCTGCACGAAGTTCTTTCCACCAGACAAAATTGCAAAATTAAAGCATGACATCTCTATTTTCCGTCAAAGTGAATAAGAATCTTTTGATGAAGCTTGGAACATGTTCAAGAATTCGAAAGTGTCCTCATCACGGTATTAGTAAATGACTCCAGGTCCAATATTTTATGCGAGATTGCTTCCATCGTTCAAAAGAATGGTGGATTCTTCGTCCAACAGCTCCTTATCTACAAAGACAATTGACCACACATTGAAATTGTTTGAGACAGTGGTGACTACTTCAGCTATGTGGGCTTCTAAACAGGTTGTTCAAAGGAAAGAGCCGGTGTTTACGAGGTGGATGCTTACTCAACCTTGTCCACAAAAATAGACTTTTTATTCCATAAGGTTGAGAGCATATCACAACTAGCTAACGTTGCATAGCCCAAAAAGTCAAGTTGTGAGGAGTGACATAGCGAATTGCCCAATTTTAGCAGAAGGTATGGAACAAGTGGACTTCGTACAATGGGACAATGTCAACAGAACAATCCACTTTCAGATACGTATAACCCAGGGTGGATGAATCACCCAAACGTTTCTTGGGTGGTCAGAATCAGAATAGGCCACAAGGTACTATTCAGTAGTCGGGGAAGATGTTGTAGTTGGAAGAAATGTTTGAGAAATTCATGGAGAAAATAAATCAGTACATGGAAGCTAACAACCAGTTCATGAGGAAAATCGAAACAATTTTTCGAGATCAGAGTACTGCTATTAAAAACCTGGAGACTCAAGTTGGGCAGATGGCACTTTCTATGACAAGCAGAGTACTAGGTAGGGCCAAAGAGCAAGTAATGGAAATAAGTATTTTGGGAAATGAAATAATTGAGGATCCATCTGTGAAAGCAATCACCACCAGAAGTGGGGTGCAATTATAAGAAATACATATCAAGAGGCTGGCTGCAACTAAGGAAATGGTACCTTCTTGGGATGAGGGGTGAGTGGAACATACTGAACAGACAATAAAAGCATCTACTAAAGAGAGTTCGGATACACCACGAGTTAAGGCAGTGTTGTTGTCAATCCTTATGAGCCTCTTATTCCATTCCCACAAAGGTTGAAGAGACACAAGCCAGACCAACAGTTTGAGAAGTTTTTGGATGTGCTAAAAAAACTGACAACAATATCCCGTTCATAGACGGAATACGACATATTCCAAGCTATATAATATTTTTGAAGGACATGACATCAAAAAAGAAAAACTTCCAGAATTTGAAAATGTGGCACTGATAGAGGAGAGCAGTGCAAGATTACAAAAGAAACTGTCTCCTAAGCTCAAGGATCCAAGGAGTTTCACTTTACCTATTTCAATTGGAG
Organism: Fraxinus ornus; assembly: GCA_903798235.1. NCBI lineage: Eukaryota > Viridiplantae > Streptophyta > Magnoliopsida > Lamiales > Oleaceae > Fraxinus > Fraxinus ornus. The sequence goes on along the minus strand of CAIGRF010362341.1, from coordinate 48,105 downwards.
AAGCTAGTACTTTTAATGCTTTATGTGATATAGATGCAAGTTACTTAATGCCTTTATCTATATATAGGAAATTGGGATTGGGAGAAGCAAAATAAACAACGATGTTATTGCAGCTGGGCTGATAGAAGCATCACATATCCAAGAGGCAAAGTTGAAGATATACTCATCAAAGCTGGCAAAATAATTTTTTCGACAGACTTCATTGTTTCAAACATAGAAGAAGACATATATTCCAATAATCTTGGGGAGACCATTCTTAGCAATAGGTCGAACTTTAATTGATATGGAGAAATGTGAGCTAATCTAGAGGGTAGATGAGGAACAAGAAGTTTTTAAATTATGTAATCCATCCAAAAAAACCATCAGCCTTCAATGAGTGTAAACAAATTGATGAAGATGAACTGTCCATTCAACAAAATTACCAGAAGAGAACCGAAATTTGGAGAAATTCTTGGTAGAGACGAGAACAGAGAATTCAAAGTTTGGAGAGATAAAAGAGGATGCAAGGCTGAAAATTGTAAGGAGTGCAATGGTGAAATTTTTCGACTTGAACAACCATGAATCAATCGATATAGAGTCGAGATACCGGCTATAAACAAGCGCTTTTTAGGAGGCAACCCAATACTTCTATCCCTTTAATTTATTTTGAGATTTAGAATAATTTAGATTAGTTTTTTTTATTATTCAATTTTAGGGACTCATCATCCATACTCCAATTCTTCTTGAATCTTCGATATGTTAGTGGTTTATTGAATATTAGAGTTAAGTAACACTTGTTCTAGTTATTTGATCTTAATGCTTTATTTACTATATTGCACAGGAACATGATGTCGCGAGCACTTAAACCAACCAAGATGAGGAGCTAACGGGAGCAATAGGAAGCTAGTCATTGGATTACAAGTCATATCAGGTGAATCTTTTTCTTCCCCACCCCTTTATATGCGAATTTAGGATTTAAGACATTGAGAAAAATGTCTAGTTTAAGTTTGGGAATGGAAAACATAAGTTTTCATTTTATTTTATTTTTGTGTTTGGGTTTGTGTTATTCTTATGTTTATGTGTATTGTGTGTTTTTATTGTATTAGTTTTGATACAAAGAAAGTTGAAATTGAACATTTAAAAAAAATTAAAAACATTTTGTTTTTGTGTGCTTGTGTGAGTTAGTTGGCCTGACTGTTAATGAAAAATATATTGAATCGTTAATTGATCTATGAATAGTGAGAGTTGCATGCTTAGATTAATTTTTATTTTTTCATGTGAAATTTGATATATATTGAGCATATGAATTAAAGTTAAGCATTATGTAGGAATGAGTTGATTTCATAATTGGATAGGTTGAAACAGTGGACCATAGATGTTAAATCCATAACCACAATATTTTACATTGTTAGACCAAATTTATAATAGATTGGGAGATTTCAGTGTTGTAGGAAGATGTTGAGATAAATGGGGATTCCATATGTGAAACTAAAAATTGTGTGTGGATTTTCTAAGGTCAATAGTATGCAATTGGATGAAAATCTCAAGTTAAATGTTGTTGTACTTGGATATGTGTTTAATTAGGGACATTGCACTAATCAATGCATAAAAAAACACATTTTATTTGAAAATTTCTCTTTATAGCCTTTATGACTCGAGTTATTAAACTTGTAAGGGTGTTAAAACCTGCTGCCCTAAAGTCAACTGACTTGGGAGTAATCAGCCTAAAACTTGTTACATGGGTGGGTCATTTAAAAAGTATAAGGAAGAGAATGGTGCAAATAAAGAAAGAAAAAAAGGTGTATGAAACAAAAGACGCACCAAATACCTTGGTTATGTCCCAAACACTTGTTTAAAAAAATTTGACTTTTGATAAGAGATTATTAGCATATTTAAGTCCTAGAGATTGAAACAATCAAACTTAATGGAGAATCCTTATGATTGACATATTGACTTGCAATTAGTGAGATTTACCTCAAATAGAAAGATGAGGTTAGTATAAATTTCGACCTTAGTTCATACAATTGAAAGAGCGACAAAAATAAGTTTGGGAGTGTGTGAATCTTACGAGTAATGAAAGAATATATTTGACCATTGAGAGTCGGTAATTGAAACAACTCATGAATTCATAATGCTATACTTAATTCTTTACACAAACACACACATCGATTTTACATTGAAAAAGTAGATTTTAATTTCTATATTGTGATTTTGAAGCTATGCATAGATATGATATCATGATTTCAATATTAGGATAAAAAGCCATGTTAGCTAGATAATTTTTTTTTTTTTTTTTGCTTTACTTTATTGACGGGCCACCAATTAGGTAATTAACATTGTGTGTTTATTATATTTTAGTTTTATTTGAGGACAAACAAATAATCAAGTTTGGGTGTGTGATAAGTGTAGTTTCTACACCTATTCGAGATCCTAAATGATGATATTTTACTGTTCTTTGGATAAAATACCACCTAACTTGTGCTATATTCATTTTGTAGGTAAAAATCAATGTTTGATGAAGAATTGGAGAAAGAATGCAAAGATAGCTGAAAATGTCTCTATTGTATCAAATACAAAGTTCGGGAACAGAAATTCAAATACTCAAAAGTTATGTCGAACTCGATGAAGAGTTGAGAGTGTTGGCATCAATTGGATGAGGAAAGAAGCCAAATGGATAAAATATAGTCCAAATACTATCACATATCAACTTCCAACCGAAAAGTTATACTTCGGATTTCAAGTCTCAGACGGAGACCTATTTTTTGGCATAGGAAATGTGCGAATTGGAAAACTTATAATTCTGGAAGATTTGTAACCCTTTAAATTATCTTTTCAGCGCATTTAAAATCACTTCAATCGAATATCGAGAGAGAAAGACATGACCAAAACACTGAAAGCTATCATGTGGGAAAAAACATATACCTATATGGCCGCATATGTCTAATTTGATGCGACTGTATTATGCATTCTAGGGCTAAAATTGATGGTTGGACGTCCTATGTCGACCGCTTATAAATAGTAATGCGGTTACATAGTACAAATTTTTTGCGAGATTTTGTTTCCTTTTTCAATTAAAACTCTATTTTGGTAACAAGATTTTAGCATCCTATATATACCAAACTCGATCAGAACACGAGGGAGACCTTCTTTTGACCTAAAAAAACATATGCATAAGGGTTTTGAGAAGAGAAAAAGAGGAATAACGCGAAGATTAACACCACGAAGCTAAGATTAAAGTCAAGAATTGAATTCGTGATGTTGTTTCTTCATTATTTTTCTAATTTCTTCGTTCCACCATGCTAGGTTTGGTTAATTCTGTACTAAGGTTAGATGAACTATATAATATGATTTTTAAATTTTAGTTTTACATCTTTGACATCAAAAACACATTTTGAGATGTTTGAATGGTTTATTTGAATTTCTTTTCTCCATAATTGTTGTATACGTAATTGTGTGAGATTGATAGCTTATTTCATGCATTCGAAAGAAGGGGAATAGGTTCGATACGATATAAATCACCATAGGGTTCGATAAGGGATAGAAATATACTGCTATATCCATGTGAATTTTAATTGCTCACAAAAACTCATGCATTCTTTTATGTTTGCTTCTGTCATAAAAAGATAGTCAAGTCACGTATTGGAATTGGTTTAACTTTACTCGAGAGAGACGGTTAAATAATGTAGGAGCATTGATTCTCAAATATTTCAATCGCGCATCAAAGTGTAGAATTAGGTTTAAAAAGAAATAACATAGAGATTCGTGATCCTAGTATATTCATCATATATTTTAAAACAACTTCAATTTGCATTTGACATAAATTTCATTTAGTTCAGTTAAAGCATTCATAATCGCATCTGCATCATTAATTTAGTTATAAATTCATCAAAACCAACACTCTTATTTTTATTGTTTCAGTTAAGGTTACGGTAATTAGAATTAGAACTAATCAATCCTTGTAGGACAACACTCGAACTCAAAAAGTCCAATTTATTATTTATTAACGAACCGTGCACTTACGGTGTGTTTTATTCGAAATATATTTTCGTGAACAGAAGCATTCAAACAAGGCATCAAATCTTCATTAAAAATTATATTTTTTGCTTATCATAACTTTAAACTCTTTTTTTCATTAACCTAAGTCTGTAACTCTTGATTTGCCCACCATATCGCAGAAAGATACATTTCAAGGATCTTGGTTATTTTCCCTCAATTTCGTGTGAGTAGGCTGCACATTCTAAGGCTCAAAATTTTGAGTAATCTTTAGGGTTTTTAGACTAAACTAGTTCGGGTGTCATAAGGTTAATAGCAGATGTAATATTGATTAAGTAGAAGTTTTGACGCTTTTCCAAAATTATTTGGAAAGACCAGAACCTAGAAGCATATCATTTATTTAGTAAATTTCTATTCATTCTTTATGTCACACCATTTTGGTGTGTTGTGTATGTGAAGTCATATATCTTAATATGCCCTCCTCTTTACTTAAAAAAAATATAAAATAAAAATAAACACAAGATTAGAGAATCCAAACCATTGACTATTCTAAAAGCTTTAACTTATTCGTCTGATTTTCAATTAAAATCTTCCATTATTTAAAATTTTGAAAAATGTGAAATTTGATTTTAAAAGAAATGTTTAAAAATCAACTACAATCAGTAGATAAAATATGTACTAACTAAGAGTGAGTATTCACATATGATGGTCCCCAAATATTAGCATGCACATAATCGATGATAGAAGTTGATTTATGAATTTCATTCATAAAGGGCAGCCTACTTTGATTTTCTAAAGCACGCCCCTCATAAATTTTAATTTGTTCTTTTCAAATACCAATTCCCTTTCAAAAGTTGAGTCTCTTATCATTTATATAGCCTAATCTTCTATGTCAAATGTGTGATTTGTCAGTTTTTACGCCTACTCCATCATCATCACAACAATCGACAATTCAAGATTGCACATTACTAGCATCAGTTTCTAGTAAAACTAAAGGAAGATCGAAGAAGAAGAAAGTTCGGGCTTGGCGCAGATAATTTGCAACTCAATAAAAAAAAATCTTGATTTTTTATTTTTCTAGACGTCAAAACCCTACTCAGATTGATGTGTACAATTCATGGGTTTGGATGATTTGGGTTATTTTGACGTTTGTTGAGTTCAATTTGCCTTTTTTTTTTTCAAAAAGAAATTTTTGAGCAAAAATAAAATTACAGATATTTCCCTTAATGAAACTTTTAATTTAATAGTCTTGTATAATTCTTTTACTCACAAGTGATATTTTACTTATAAGTAATATTTTTTACTTATAAGTTAATATTTAACTTAGAAATTTAAATATTTACTTAAAATTTAAGTTAGTATTTTTTACTTAAAAGTAATTTTTTATGTTAGTAGTAAATTTTTTTCTTATTAATAGTATTTTTAATATATAAACAACTTTTTACTCAGGAGTATTTTTATATTATAATTTTTTACTTATAGGTAAATTTTTTGCTTATAAATAATATTTTAATCAATGTGTTTTTATTTATAAGTTAGTTTTTCAACAAAATATGTTGAATGTAATATTTATAAAATGTAAAATTAGAAAAGAATTTGAAAAACGGTCAAAATCCATCGATTTGTTGGGTTGATGGAAACGATCAAAATTACACTACATCGATTTTGAGTGATTTTTAAATCCCCCAAAATTAGTGCTAAAAAAACTTGCCTATTTCAGCCTTTCGTAAATAGTGCCACCCAAAGCCGATTAAGATTGATGGAAAAAAAAAAAAAAAAAAAAACACCTCTCAAGCATGCCCTTTAAGAACCTTGGATTTTACGCTCCATTAATTGTCCTGCGAAACTTCATCTAATTCAAAAATTCCTATGGAAAACAATCGTCAGAAGAATGGGGAAGATGATATGAATGTATTTCTCCTACTTCTTGCAAAATCAATTCACGTCCTAATATATTGTGTGAATTCGATGATCGCTCCATTTTTTTGGAATTGTGGATGTTCTCGTGAAACCCGCAAGCGTACAGGATCGTTGTATAATTTATAAGATTTATGAGTTAAGAGTATCGTTCCCACGAGGAATAAGATCTAATTTGTAATAGCTACTATTAAATTCAAAGTGTGATGAAATCAAAAGATATGATTTGTATATTTTTTTTATACTAATCCTAAACTAATAAAGCAAATAAAGTATTTATCTAATATGTGAATGTTTGTATTGGAATCTTGAATCCCCTTATTGCCATTTAATTCGATTCTTAATTCTTAATCTAGCAAATTCATGCATTCAAGATAATCGATAATCCACTTTTATTCAATATTCTTTTCCAAGTATATTAAACTTATGTTTAACATGACCCGATCATATTCCTAGTCCGAATTCATATGAAAAATATGCATTGAATTACAAAATTTATCACATATGATTGCACATGACATAGCTATTATTCATAATACCTATTATCTATGTGTTGATTTTGCCGAGTTCTAAACTTATTGTGAGTATTCCTATACTATAAAAAGTAACTTACTATTTAATTAGTAATCAAGCAATCAAATAGTTCAATGAGAATGCAAAACCAATCAAGAAAAATCAAGAAATACTAAGTTAATTGTCTTGAATTAAAATAAATAAACAGTAGGGTTAATCATTCATCCAATACAATGAAAAACATAGCCTAACATTTTTATAATTAAATTACACAAGAATAATTGGAAAAACATCACTCAAAAATAAGAAAGTTGGAAGAAGTAGAAAAACTCCACGTTCTCGACTCAACTCTTCAAATCGGACTATGAATCTTCAAAATACTTGTATGATTCGCCTTGAATTGATGTATAGACTTGTTCTTCGCCTCCAAAATATGTAGAATATGATGAAATTTAGGTCGAATGGAGGTCTCCTCACGTTTTGGTCGAGTTTGGTATTTAAAGGATGCCTAAAAGATTGCATTGAATTGTTACCAAAAACAAAAAGAAGGAAAGTGTGATTTTTCCAATTTAGCCTTGAGGTGTGCTCCTAGTACAACCTAGAGCATGCGCCCTGGGGTTTGGGCAAGCCTCAGGCAAGAAATTTTTGGTTGGGGCGCCGCCTCTCCTAATTTTCGGTAGGTGATTCAGCTTTCAATATTTTTGTCACAGTTTTCTCTTCGGATATCTAATTGAGGTGATTCAAAATGTATTGGAAAGCTGACGTGAAGGGATACAAATCTTCCAGAAATATAATTTTTCCAATTCGAACATTTCCTATGCCAAAATTGGGTCTAAATGTGAGCCTGAAAATCTGAAGCATAAATTTTTTCGACTGGAAGTTGATATGTGATAACACTTGGACCATATTTCGTCCATTTGGCTTCTTTGGCAAATTCCTCGCTCACTATAGAATCAAATCGAGAGAAGCTGAGCTTGAAAGCACGCTCTACCAATCCATAGGAGTGATAGAACCCACTATATTACCACCTCGTGGTTCAGGAACTTTGAGAGCTTCTGAGTTCCAGTTATGCTACTTCCTTACAATGTCGTTGTTTCCAACTGTTGCTCCCTGATCAATAGATTTTCTTTAACGGATGTCGGGTAGATTCATTCTCAAGCATTGAAAACTAAAGGCCCGGCTATTTTATCATATCTAGCAACATCAACATAACCTTTCTCGTTCACAACATGCATTTCAGGTTTCTCCCCTCTCTCTCTCTCTCTCTCTCTCTCATTTCATCAAAGTTAGACTTAACATCAGTTTATTCTCCAATATATCCTCCCTTTCATAGTGGACATTTCGGTTTTATCACCTTTCTCTCTTATTCATCACAATTAGATTTAAAATGCATCTGTTTACTCTCCAATACATCTTCTTCCATGGAATCATCACCACCATTAGGGACAACATAGCCGGATAATGACTGCACCATTTCAAGCTTATGTTCTAGAACTTTGACATCGTTAGCAACTACGCCGACCTTAAATTCATTTTTCTCAGTAATGGAGACAGATTCAGTAGAAACAGAATCAGAAATTACTTGAACCCTTAACTCGGAGTTGACCTCAGATACCTGATAGTTTATATAAGCCGAATTGATCTTTGCATCCATGCGAGGAGACTTCGAGCCGTCATTTTCAAGCTGTATCTATGACTTCCTGGATTCAGTTGAGATTTCACAATTTTGAGCATTTGAACCACCCAAAGGTATCCCGACATACCACTTTCACTAACCTCAGACACTTGACTATTTGAATCAGACATGTTCAACTTAGCATCCTATTGAGAAGACTTAAGAGTCATCATCAGCCATCTATTCAGTTAAATCTCCATTCCCGTTCTTAAACCTATGTAATGGTTGGAATGATATTTAGAGATTGATTTTTCACCTGCTCCATCACTAATATTGAACTCATGTTGTTCCTCTTTGAAAACTGATTGATCCTCAATCGTTTTAGTCAATATTGAAAGTTGAAACCATCCATTCATGAATCCTATTAAATTCTTCTCTTATGATATCCAATCGAGAGACACCCAAGGATTGTAGCTGTTCTAATACCATTTGTAATGGTTGGAGCTCAACTTCAACCAAAACCAGATAAAATGCAATTCAAATCAACACAATAATGGATCATTTTAGCTGGGAATCAATAACCCAAGCTGGAAATATATTAACTGAACTGAACATTACACAAAAATAACAAAGAATAACAGAAAACAGAGAAAGGATAGAATTAGGGAGGAAGAAGAGAAGCAGATTCAGATAGAGAGATAGAATTGAGATACGAAGAGATAGTGATTCAAACATAATACAGGAAAGGGGGGAAATTCTGGTGCAAGCTTACAATTTTCCAAATCAGTTTTTCATCCTCCCCGTGTGCTGATTTTGTAGAGTCACAGAACGTTCTAAAATGTAGAGTCATGACACAATATGTCTGCATAATATCAATAGAGGCAAAAGTAAGGATTGGAAAAAAAGAACGAGCAATGGACGGAGATTTTATCGCGGGAGCCTAGCATCTACCACAATTTCTTGATGAGTTAATTATTGAACAAATTTTCTTCCTATAGATTCAACTACTCTTTTTTTGTCTGCATTTTAGGAAATGTTCATATTTCACACGTCGTGATTTCATGTTGTTTTTCACAAATTCTAATAATCTAATTAGTTACTAATTTATTGGTAATAGAATAAATTGTCAGTTAATTAACTTATCAGTAATTTTAAGCTTTGCCTTTCTTTTAATGTATTAGGTAGTTAGCAGATTTTCATTATGTGTTCAGACTTTTAGTATTCTCTTTTTTTTGAACACGACTAACTACAAATCATTGCTTGATTAAACTTAGTGTGAATTCATTGAGCATCAAGAGCGACTATGAGAAGGCCAAAAAGTATGAGCCTCATTATGACTACTTTCTTGATGAATTCAACACTAAAAACGAGGGCCAACACTTAGCTATGGTTCATGTGCATTTGTAAATGTTCTACTATATATATGTTCAATAAACCTTCACAATGCTAAAAGTTTGTGTTACTTATTTGTGTAATTAGTCTGTTAGGTTTTATAGTTTTGGCAATCTTTAGACAAAAATATAGTTGTAAAAGAGTTTTAAAAGTCAAGGAGCAAATTGGTAGGTTGTGTAGATGGTTTGGGAGTCATTGTGTTCGGTAAAGGAACAAGAAGAAAAAGTTGCTGGATTTCTGCTAGCATACTGTGATACCCCGGACTTTACGTTACATATAATATGATTCATGCATGCTGTTTACAATGTCATTTGCATCCATTTATCCTAATTGCTTTCTTTTAAAACTGTACATTGTTTTTTGAGAGCATGAGATCTTTATATGGTGTTAGCCTTCGACTCCTTGACCTAGGTGAAGAATTCTACATTGAACGATGATAGAGAAGCTAGGTTAATCTAGATGTGGAAGATTGACTTGTTAAGCACGTGGAACCTTGAAAGGTCGAAATTAGTATCGATAACGGTTATAACTTTCCATTCGGTTGATCAAGGTCACCATAAACCCTAAGTCGGTAATTGACCTATTTGGGACATGAAGCATGAAGTGACATGACCACTACACAATAATATGGATTTTATATGACGTTATAAATGTTGAGGTGCGAGTTGTTGAAATAGATCGAAAATCGGGTATCAATCGGGTAAGTAATTAAATGAACGGTTGAGGAAGTAATGCTATAAAATATTTTTGCGATCTTAGGGCAGGTAAAATGGATTGTAAACACATTAAAATAAGCCAAGGATACTCGATTTTTACCTGCAATGATATGTACAAAATCATATTTTAACCCCAAGAGACCACCGCATGCTTAGTCACCTCCTACTTGTTGATTTTATCCTTGTAATGGTAGATTCCTTCACTCTTACGTATTATCCACGTCTACCACTTCTTTAAGACTTCAGATATGTGACATATTATCCATAAATGTCAAACAAACTGCCCAAGGAGTGTTACAAAATCAGAATGTAACTAGAAGGTGACACATCCTACTTAGCATGTGATGATTTGTCACTTTAACATCAAGTTCCTTCAACCTTAAGGCTTCTATCACGTTTTCTAAGGCCTCATCACCTTATATTGGATAGATATATATCTTACAAGTCACATAAGGGTCCAAATATGGGAAAGGAATAGTCAAGTATGGCTGCATGAAGCCACATCATGCTTGGACACCTCATGCTTGGAGACACTTGCCCTTTAACCACTAATTTCTTCATCCTTAAACATGAGTACGACCCCAGCCCTTAAGACCCTTTATATAGCCCCTAAAGAGGACACTTAAACCCAAAGTTTATTCAAGTTATCCCCAAGTGAACCCAAGTGAAGAGGAAAACAAAAGCCTAACACTCTCAAGTACACATTTCAATCAAAGTTACTCCAAGTTTTAAGGCAAGATACTTTCTATGCTCAAGTGGTAGGATTTCATTGTAATATTTATGCTTAAGCTATGCATGAAAACCATAATATGAATGTTGTGGATAAGTCCACAAAGTTAGATATCTATTTATGCCTTAGGACAAGTCTGAAGGGCACCGATAAGCCGGAATGTGCAAGTATGTGTTTGAATGCTTTCTTTTGTATAGTATTAACATGTTAAATCCAAGCATGGTATCTTACTGAGTATTCTTTATACTCATAGTATTTTAAATTTTTAGATCCATAATCATTGAGATGGTGGAAGTCAGTCGGCATACTCAAAGATGGGTTAAGGACAAAGTTATTTTGTATCGAAATTTCCGTTTCGTATGTTTTGTTCGAAGATGGGTTTCCATATGTTTTTATTGTTGTATTATCTATAAATATGCATAAGACATGTTGTAATAGATACTGGATGTAAATTTTGTAAGCATATCTTTCATGTTATGCTAAGAGGCATTTTTATAGACCTTCCCCTACAAGGATAAAAGAGGTAGAAACTGGACAAGTTTTTATGGTCAATTCAAAATGCTATTACTAACTCTGTAAACACCTATTTGAGACTCTAAAAATACTACTACATTTTTCTTTGAGTTATCTTAATAGGAGAGTAAGAATCACTCAATTTGGATATATGTGGCCTGAGATATAAATTTTTAAGTGTCGAAAGGTCAATCTGAAGTTTCTGTGCAATACCTCATTGTCTTTGGTAAAACGTCCATAGCATATGATCTTGGAAATTTTTCATATTTTAACATAAGAAACTACTTGAAAATATCTTTCTAATACTGTATATTTCATAGAAAACGGAGTTGGGATGAAGTTTATAAAAATATTAGAACTGGCTATCCCAATTAGCCGTGACAGCCTCGAGTTCGTATATGTAAAGAATAATTTCGGGTCAGCATGCACTACTTTTGGCCATCAAATTTTACAAAGATATTTTACTATAAATTGAAAATAAGTTTCCAGTATGTATTACATTTTATTTAAGAGTTTCTACATGTAGCAAAGGCAAAAGTTATTATGTTTAGTACGTGACACTCGAAGCTTAAAGTTTCGGGGCGTCACACCTACAGCCTAATTGTTGTTCGAATGTCCAAAATAGAAACACCTCCGCTAGCCTATCGCTATCCTGTCGCTTGAGCAGAGCGCTTGTTGCTTGCCTGCCGCTGGACTCTCTCAAGCGATTACCAAAAAACACAAATTTCTTTTTTCGAGAGTCATATCTATCCTATACTACCTCAAAACCTATATACTATAAATACCAAGCCTCATTTAGTGAAAACACTAGGTTGAATATTAGTTTATTTGAGATAGTGCTATCACATCCTATACATTATTCAAACTCTTTTGGTTCAACCAAAATCACTGAAAACAATAAATTCATGTAATCAAAACACTAAACCCCAACTTTCGCATAATCTCTCAGAGCACTGAAGATCAAGAAAGGTGATCGGAGAACATGAGTTCTCAATTGATCCACATGAGATAAACGATTCCAGAAGGTCAGGAGCTAGTGTAAGAGCACGCAGTCTAGGAGGGCCGTGGTGATTACAGTCTGGAGGTCAGAGAGTACTAATGTTCAGTCAGTCTGAACAGCCCGTAAGTTTTTATCGTTTATAGTGGATACTTAAGGCTTGAGCCCGGAGTTTTTTTATCTCGCGAGGGGTTTTCTCCATCAACAATTTTGTGATGATGTTTATTTTCATGCAATATATCAACTACGATAATTCAACTTAGGATATAATTGCATGTAAATTCATTTGGATGAAATTGATAATTATAATTTGCTGCTGTTATTAATTTAGAAATATAAATTCCACATAAAAATACATATTCACCCCCTCTAGGTGTTAGTTGTGGTCAAACTCATAACTTTCAAGTGGTATCTGAGCCTTAATTCGATTCCTGAACGAATTAATCTAGATGAGTCAGTCTCTTTTCGTGTCTCCGTTTTTTTACGGAAGCAATTATGTATATTGGAAGGTTAGAAAATGAGCCTTTCTTAAGTCTCTAGACGAGCGAATTTGGGTTATTGTACAAAAAGGTTGGACCGTCCCCTCTACTATTGTTTCAAGTGTAGTTACCCCTGCAGCATATCCCTTTGGACTAAGGATGAACTAGCTAAGTGTAATTGGAACAGTAAAAGAGAAGATGCCTTATTTATGGATGTGTCCGCTGAAGAATTTAGGAAAATATTAATGTGTGAGACCGTAAAAGAAGTTTGGGATATCTTAGAAACCACACATGAGGGAACCAAAACTGTTAAGAATTCCAAACCGCAGATGTTGACCATTAGGTTGGAAGAAATAAGAATGAAGGATGATGAATCGTTCGATGATTTCTACGTGAAGTTAAATGACATAGTGAATTCAAGTTTCAACCTAGGTGAAACAATTCCTGAATCTAAAATTGTTCGAAAAGTCCTTAGATCCTTACCTGAGAGGTTTAGACCTAAGATTACTGCGATTGAAAAGAGCAAGGACTTAGATACAGTTAGGATGATGAACTTGTAGGATCCCTCCAAACCTACGAACTTACCATATCTCAACTAAAGAAGAATAAGTCTATGGCCTTGAACACAATTAAGGAAGAACAATATGACATGATACTGAGACCCTTAGAGATGAGGAGATAGCTTATTTTATTAAGAAATTCCAAAAAGTTTTTATGAATAAGAGAAAAGCTAAAGAGAGAAAGAAGGGTGCCCCTAGTAAATTCAAGAAAGACAAGCATGATAAGAATAATAGTAGGAGTTATAGTAAGAAATCTCAGTCAGTTAGATGTCATGAATGTCTGGGTTTCAGACACTATAGGAATGAATGCCCTATCTATAAGAAAAAACCTAAATAAAGGAAAAGGTAAGGCAATGACAGTGTCACTAACTAATGATGAATCCAATTCAAGTGACCAGAGTGGGTCCTCTAGTAATGAGGATGAAATGGACTAGTTAGGAATGATTCAAATACGGATAATGAGAAGGTTGATGATGTGAAACGTAGTGAGGAGTCTGGGAAAGACTCTGAGGATTATTCAGAAATTCATAAGGCCTATCATCAGTTGTTTGAAGAGAGTCTTATGATAAATAAGGTAAATAAAGCCGTATAGAAAAAAGGTTAATGAACTTTAATTAGAAAGAGAGAGACTCATAGCTGACCTTCAGGATTCTATCAAAAGTCTTAGTAAGTTAAGACTTGTCAATGAGAACTTAGAGGCCAAAGTTAAAATCCCAACAAGTGATCTAGAGAAATCCAATACTCAGCTCCATTCCTTATTGAGTGGCACTCAGAAACTTGATAATCTCTTAGGGATGAAAAAGCCGCTGGAAATAGGCAAGATTTGGGATATACTCAGACCGATAATAATACTACTAAATCATCCAAAACCATTTTTCCCCAGCTACTAACAGACTTAGGAATGGTGCTAATCCTGAATCGAGGGGCAAGGGTATCTTAGAATAGAAGTCTGCTAGACAACGTAGGACTAACCGACCTCAATCACATAATTTTGAACCTAAGTTTATTCCTACGTGTCACAATTGTATTATGCTAGGACACACAAGGTATAGGTGTCATAAACTCGTGAATAGAGGTAAGAGTCAGGATATCTCTAGCAAGGTTAACTTCCTTACCAATCAGGTTAGCTACTTAATTGAGATGATGACTCAGTTGATTAGGATTACCTGAACATCTAAGAAGGTTTGGGTTAAGAAAAGTGATATCCCTAGGTATGAAGAAAAGTTGAACTGTTATGCTGCTCTTAAAGCTAAAAATGACTCTATGTGGTATTTTGATAGTGCATGCTCCAAACATATGTGTGGAAATAAAGCCTTGTTTTCAACTCTTGATGATTGGAATGGCAGTATGGTTACTTTTGGAGGCGGTGCTATTGTACTTAACCCTTGGTAAATGTAACACCCCGAAAATTTTAGAATAAAGTTATTTGTTCTATATGCCATATTTTTATTATTTTGAAAGTTGAAGTACTAAAATGAAATATATTTTAAATGTGTTAAATTCTTATATTTTGATAGAGTGACGAAAAGTATATCAATATTGGGCTCATTTTGTAGCTCGCATTAAA
>CAIGRF010362341.1:9241-30819 GCA_903798235.1 Fraxinus ornus | reverse complement strand
ACGAGAATAATACTAAGTTTTACTGCTCTTATTTAGATTTATTAGTTCATTTTGCCCAATAAAATTATTAGTAAATTTATTAGTTAGAGAATATTTAAATTGTTTTAAAGACCTGATTTTATGATTAGAATTTAGATTTATGAATGTTTTGTTATTTAGACAAATAGAAGTTTATTTCCGCATTTTAAGTACATAAAAATTATTGTTGGTAATACCTCAAGATGTTAGAAATTTTGGGGCGTTACAATAAAGGTACCGTCAATATATCTGGATTACTTGCTATCTCAAATGTGCTTTATGTGAACGGTTTAAAATCTAACTTGTTAAGCATTACTGATTTTGAGGTTAGTTTTTTCCAGAAAAATGTGTATTGTTTATGATTCAAACGGTAACGTTGTCCTTGAAGGAGAACTTTTGACAATTGTAATGGAGTTCTTCCAAATTCCAAATGTGTGTGTAATAGTGCTAAGATTGATATGACTGAACTTTAGCACCAAAGGCTTGGTTATATAAATTATAAAAGTTTGTTTAAATTGGATAAGAAGGAACTTGTGAATGGTTTACCTAAACTTAAAAAAATTTAAAAAGGAAAAGATTTTCTATATTTTTTGGACATGTTATTTTGCTATCAAGTACTAGTTAGGTTCGTAATTGGTAAATTAAATTTTCATTAATTTGTTTAGAACTTGTTTGGTAGACTTGGTATATGTTATTACATGTATTTTATGCACTGCACGCATTAAACTCTTGCAGGTCTTAACCGCGTGTGTGAGATTTGGGATGGCAGTCATCTATTGGTGAGGTGACCATGTACATGAATTGACCGTTAACTAGTTGACCTAAACTCGCATATTCTTTTTTTAAAAAAATGATTCGTCTTATACTCTTTTCGAAGCCTATTTGACTCGAGCAATTAAGCTTGCGGGATTTCTCAAAACCTAGTGTCCTATGGCCAACTGACATGGAGTCATTGGCCCAAAACTTGTTACAGAAGTCATATAGAAATCTTAATGGAAAAGAGTCTTCACATAAGATGTCAATAATAAATTTTTTTATGTATGCTTCACTTCAAGGAGAGCAATTGAGATGAGACAAGAGATCCAATGCTTGGATTGAAGTAAGAATCACTTTGATTCTATCATACCTATTGGGATCAAGTTATACAACGAAAAAATTTATATGAAAATAAGAGTTACATTGTTCAATAGCTCCTAGTGGGTTTGACTTTCATTAATCGAGGAAAACACTCACTCAACAATGATTTTTAGCATGTCATTTCTTACAAATTTAAGGTTTAGAGTCTTGCTCATAGGGAATTAGTCCACTTTTCACAGATGAAACACTTATATCTTCTACTCCATTTAAGTTTGATATGAGTGTGTAGAAAAGTCTTTTAATTCATTGATGACGTCTTACTGGTAATAAATGATATTTTTGGGTTAACATATATGTTGGAGTAAGTGCATGATTAGAAATGATATTTTTCAAAGTTTTCAAAAACAAGGTGCTGTTTTTGTGAATATATTTTCGCCCATTTCACGCTGAGCCATCGCCTGAGCGCCAGAAGAATAAGTTTTTTTGCTCGCCTAGCGCTTGACTCTCGCTCAAGTGACAGGCCAAGTTTTTGAATTAAAACGTTTAATCCTAGAATTTAGTTTTTATTACATACCTCTCTCACGTTTTTCTCACAATTTCAGGAACCCATTTCCATTACTTATTTTTCTTCACTCATTGGACATCCTACAACAAAATTTTGGTTGCATAATCTCAAAACATCCTCCAATTTCCTCGAATTTCAAAACTAAAACGGAAATCCCTAACTTATGCTTTTTCGGGTTTTTTGGGGGGTTTTTGAATTCTTTTTATTCTTGCTTCAATTCATCCATATACACTTTATGTTTAGGTAATGTCAATGAGTTTCCATGCATATTTACATTTTTCGTCGATTTTTGGCATTGTACTTCATGGACATTGCACATTCACACACTTGAACATATTTTGGTACTTAAACTATAATTTTAGTGAAGTTTGCCTTGAATTTAGTGCCGATGCCATATAACACACGGTTGCCCTCCGTTTACACAATGTCAAGGCACTGCGTCACTATGTCAAGGCACCATGATGCCTCCGTCCATGCATTGCACAATCGTCGTCCATATCTCACGTCCCTTAGTTGCCCATGTTCACTAGTTATCTAAAATCATTTTGTATCATTTTGCGTGTATTGAACAATGTTGCATCGTTGTCTGTGAACTCGAGAGTTTTGCTTAGTTTTACGAGCAGTAGGCAGTTTTGCATCAGTTTGTGTGATCATGACATTTTTGTCTAGATTTTGGCGTATGAGCTTAACTTTTGTACCGTTTAGCGTGTATGGCCTATTTGCCTCATTTCATGTGCATTCTTGCATATCATTCATTAGTTTTACATCGCGACACATAGTTTCTTTAGTTGCATCTATTGATGTGCTTGTATTGCAAACTTGTAACAGATGCCGCCTAAGAGATCGAGGACTACTCCACGAACATCTAGTGCTTCGACATCTATTGTTCATGATGTCTTTGGGAATCAGTTTTCCTTACGCCCTGTACTAGTAGAGCATGAGGTAATCCTTTTTGATATTTCCCTTGATCCCGTTGTCATCTTCACTTCGAGGTACAGTTGGGTATCTTCAGCAAGGATTGTTGGATCATGCGACACTGGGATGATGATGGTGTTTCTGATGAGGGGGCCGATAGAGATGATGCTACTGCTGATTAGTTGTTAGGTAGCCCTTTGTCATTTGTGACAAAAAATGGGGAGTAGGTAGGTAGAGATGTAGATGCATATTTTCAATCTTTGATTTAGGTGTTTATATTTCCTGCTTAGCTGGATTAAGTTTTGATGTTTAGTGATATCGATGTTTGTTTTTGATGTATTGATTAACATTGATATTGTATCTTAATTTAGCTAGCATGAGCTTGAGCTTTTAATAACTATCTCAATAGCTTTTATTTGTTTTATTGTTTCACATGCTTTTACACTTGGTATTTAAGTTGTTATTTCAGGAATCAGGTTTGACAAACAAAAGAAAAGGCAAGCTTCAGTCGAGGCAGTTAGTTTTGGGTAGTTTAGTTTGATTTTCTTTGATTTGTAATATATATTTTTGTTACAGAATGCCAAAAGGGGAGTTTGTTAGGTTTTATAGTTTTTGATAATCTTTAGACAAAAATATAGTTGTAAAAGAGCTTTAAAAGTCAATGAGTAAATTAGTAGGTCGTATAGATGGTTTGGGTGTCCAAGTGTTTCGGTAATGGAACAAGAAGAAAAAGTTGTCGGGTTTCTACTTGCTGCCAAGTTGTTGGTCGCGTCCAAAACAGAAACACCTCCGCTATCCTATCACTCGAGCAGAGCGCCTGTCGCTTGCCTACCACTGGACTCTCGCTCGAGCGACGATGTTACCAAAAAACCCTAATTTACGTTTTTCTCGAGTCCTATATATCCTATACTACCCCAAAACCTATATAATATAAATACCGAGTCTCATTTCATGAAAACACTAGGTTGAATATTAGTTTATCTGAGAGAGTGCTTTTATCACATCCTATACATAAATCAAACTCTTTCGATTCAACCAAAATCACTGAAAACATCAACTTCATATAGTATGTCAGAGTATTGAAGATCAAGGAATATGACCGGAGTTCCGGTTGAAGGAGAACATGAGTTCTCAAGTGATCCATATGAGATAAATAATTCTAGAATGTTGGGAGTTGGTGTAGGAGCACGCAGTCCAGGAGTGTCGTGGTGATTATAGTCTGGAAGTCAGAGAGTACTAAGGTTTAGTCAGTCTGAACTATGTAAGTCTTTATCGTTTATAGTGGATACTACTGGTTTGGGCACGAAGTTTTTTATCCCACAAAGGTTTTCTCCGTCAACAATTTTGTGGCGTTGTTTATTTTCATGCAATATATGAATCGAGGTAATTCAACTTAGGATAGAATTGCATGTGAATTCATCTTGATAAAATTGATAATTATAATTTGTTGTTATTAATTTACAAATTTAAATTCTGCAAACATTTAATACCTATTTACCCCCCCCTCCCCCCCTCCAGGTGTTAGTTGGGGTCAAACCCATAACTTTCAAAGTCATATTAATGTTTTTTTGTTCATTCAGCTTTATTTCCAACTAATCAAGTCAAATGTTAAAGAAGGGGGTGAGACCATTTTTCCTGCTGCGAACTGAAATTTTAGTTCAGTGTCAGGGTAGAATTCAATGTTGGAATGTGCTAAAAGAGGCCTTTCAGTGAAACCAAAAAGGTGATGCATTGCTTTTCTGGACTATGCACCTAATTCCACTTTAGATCCATCAATCTTGTGTGGTGAGTTATATTTGTCTCCACCCACTATCTATCATTACTAAAAACACAGGGAAAGAAGAAGAGCTAACAATAACATTAAGCTTGGAAGTGAAAAATGAAAAATGTTCCAAACTGATTTCAAGAAAAATTTGTGTACCTATTAGTAATGGCCTTAGGTTTATATCGTTTGACTGAGCACGACTTTAGAGTTCCTAATTATCATGTAGTGAAATATACTTCCAGGAGGTTGCTCAGTTATCAACTTTTGGACATTGTTCTTTACATTTTATAAACTAATATGTAAAAATGTGGGAGGTGTAATGATATTATCTTTTTAGATAGATGTTGAAAATGATTATATGAGATTGCAACAAAAAATGTGACTAAATTTGATTTGGATGTGTGCTGCTACGGATACAGTAAAAGTTTTTTGTAAACAATGGAACAGATACATTTGGCCTACTCGTGCTGATTAGTTGCAAATATGTCGAACTCATTGACATGATAACAATTGAATTAAGGTTTAATAGTCGGGATTCATGTCTAAAGATTGGGTACGTTGCTAATGCACTCATGACAGCCTTACAAGTTTTGTTCCCAATACCACACGAAGGAATATTACTTTGAAATGTATGTTGGTAGCAAAGTTCCACTCGAGGACTATGAACGTTGTGAATCATAGTAGTGTTCTCATATCTAAGTTGTTAGATATGAGAGTAGATATGAATGTTTACTATTTCCCTACCTTGTAACTCCATCATTTGCATTTTTTGAATCATTGAATATATTACAAGGTTTGATGTTATAATGATGCTAGATATAAAAACTTGATTCAGTTTATGAAATTTGATTTCATTTTCGTCTGAATTGGTTTTATTTTTTTTCATTCCTTTGTAATTTTTTCGTGATGCTTATATGCAATGGATTATTGTAGACCTATCTATCATGTGCACTAAGTTTTCATAGTAGATTAATGATAGAACAGTTAGTTTACATATTGTCGTGATGTCACGTAATATAGAACTTAATCAGTGAACAAAATACATTGCAACTAATGTATGTAAACTGCTTATATGTCCCGAAGATTGGCAATACATACACGAAACCTTTTCATGCTGTGACCCAACAGAAAATGAACGAAAAAACAGGTGGTTGTTATGTCATTGATAGATGAGTGTACTCAATCAAAAATTGTAAATTGATATTGTTGCACCTATAAATTATGTGTCATATAACGATGGAGGGGGTCCCATATATGTCGACGTAGCATCGATTATTCAATTGATTGGACCTATTTAATTAAATAATGGCATCTTGGGCTTGAATTTGGGCCCATCTCACTATATCCACTCGGTGCATTTCCATTTCTCTATATATACATAGGTTCATTTCACACAAAATTTATGTCATTCTAATCCTACCCAAACTCTTTCTCCTGTCTTTGTACTCATTTATCTCTCGTCCGGTTGTTGACTTGATTGTCGAAGTGCAAATGGCCGCAGAACCTTTTTCTCAGATGACGGCCTTTGCCTATGAGAAAATCATTACATTAACCATGTTCTACCCCCAACAAAAAAATGGCCACTAAAAAATTTTTATTTTTCGACAGTTCCTTCGATCAAAATGAAGAAGTCAGCCATCGAAGAGAAACAAAAATGGTAAATGAGGAAGAGTCAAGAAAATTGGATTAATTCGACAAAAATCCACCGCATCCTCTGTTGAACAATTCTGAGTGGAGGAACCCATTATTACAATTTGTATTAGTGGAGCATTTGACAAAAATAACATGAAAGTTTGGAAAATGTACAAGTGACAAGTAACTGACATGTTTGGCGTATATGTAGTACTAGATTTTGACCTTTTTTTAGTCCAAATATCAATTGTACAGTTTAAGCCAAACATGTCAAAATTACTTTCCAAATGCCCGTCGTGCAAAATCCTTTTTATCACAAGCAACTTTTGGGAAAAACTTTGCCATTGCTGGATCCTCTTGCATTTTCACAATATGCTAGTGTTGGTCTTCTGAAACAATTTATACAGGGCCGGTTCTGGCCCAAGGCCACTAAGGTTGTGGCTTTGGCCTCAAATTTTTTTTGCAAACCCAAAACAATTATCCCTTATCAAATGTGCAAAATACACCTCTTATTAACATAAATTTTAATTTCAATTTTACTACCCACATTTTTTTATTCTAAAAGTACATTTAGTTTTTAAGGGAAAAAAATAATTTTTATAAAGAAAAATAGCATAAATTAGCTTGATTATTGGAACATTTCAAGACATTTAACGGGCAGTTTAAGGAATTAAGAAATTTAGGAATTTCAAGAAAACTAATTAGTTACAATAAGATCATTTTTGTGTTGTTTTATATAATACGTATTATATATGATATATAAAAAAAATTGTAGTATATCATAAAATATTTTAATTTAATGGGTAAATATGATTTTTCCTTCTTGAACATGAAAATTAATTGTCGAACAAATCAAATGTTGAGGCAGCCTACAATGCGTGGTCTACACTCTTGCTTTGTTCTATTCTGTCAACATTAATGTTGATGGAGACAAGTTTGGTGGTGGCGTGCGTTTCACTCTAAATGGGTTGTCTATTTTAACTCCTTTTGTTGACATTGTGGCTTTTGCAGAACAATTTGACATACACCTCAACAGAACTTTCACAGGTTCCCATCCATTTTTCTGCCTCAACATTAGGTCAAATTTGACCCGTTATCTTCCGAATTTCTATTGCAGATTCTGGCCCAATAAAATCATACTTTGGGTTTCTTTTGGACTGTCCAGATTGGGCAGTGATTTATTTTGTTAGACTTCGACAAGTATTTGGCTAGTTGGATATTCCGACTTTCAATGAAACTTTAATGAAGGTTTTTTATAGTGGATATTTATCCAACAGTGATTATTAAAACCTCAAAAAAAATTGAAAATAGGCTGAGATGCAACGACATTACACTAAGACCTCTGCCAGCTACGTCAAGACAGCCATAACGTGCTAGAGCTTCAACAAGCTATTGTTAGAAAATCGAAAGCACTCATGTCAACACAATCAAAATGCTTGAAGAATTCATATCAACTCTTATCTCCATATATCATCTCCCTCCATCAAGTTTTAGTCAATGGACTTATTATGCTCCTCAAAATTCAATTTTTCAATCCTCTTGCAATATCCTTGCATATATCAATTATTGTTAGAATCTTCAAGAATATTTTCAAATTTGGGTATTCTTACTGGGCTTCTCGCATCGGGTTGGCAGACTGGGAACAATTGCTCAATTTCTTGGTTCGACATGGATACAAACGACGATAAAAAAAAAAAAGGGATTGTAGAGCCCAACTATAAGATCTCGTCCATTCGAAGCCAGCTTACAATTCTCCAATAGTTTGAGAGAATCATTTGCGAGATGTTTATCCATTGCTTCTCAGGATGTTTATTTTTCGCTTCACTATACGAATTGCTTGACTATGCGAGATGTGCCCCTTACTATAAGACCTCGTCCACCTGAAGCTAGCTTATAAGTCTCTGATAATCCAAGAGAGAGCCCTCTACTAGATATTTATTCCACATTCTTTGAGATACCTCGCTATGCGAGATGTTTATTCTTTGAATTTCAAAATGCCTCGTCATGCAAGACTACGATAGAGAGCTCATCATACCTCTACGTCAACTTTGCTTATATTTAGAGCACCGTATCTACCTCAGTTTATCACAATTGCTTATTTTTAGAGCATCAGCTCAGCTTATCAAAACTATATAAATTCAAAGCATTGTCTCTGTCTTAGCTTATCACAGCTGATTATATTCAGAGCACCGTCTCTGTCTCAGCTTATCATAGTTGCTTATATTCAAAGCATTAACTCTACATTAGCTATATCTATCTTCATAGATCTTATATTATCCCCTGTATGAATGAACCATCCACCATGCAGGAAGCCATTAGCATGGATGAACCATCCACCATGCAAAGATGCTATTTACCGCTTCGAAATGAGGGAGATGGGCCCACCTTGATACGAAGACAATACCTTCCATGGCTACACTATCCACCTGGAAGAAGTCTTTGATATGGATGAACCATCCTCATGAAAGGATCTCAGCTCATCACAATTGTTCATATTCAGGGCATCGCTTCTACATCAACTTATCACAACTACTTATATATTCAGTTCAGATTCTGCCTCTACATTAGTATCAATACAGTTGATTGTATTTAGTTCAGAGTCTGCCTTACATCAGTATCAGTACAGCTGTTTATATTCAGTTCATAATCTCGCTTCTACATCAGCTTTATCGCAGTTGTTTATATTCAGAACCTTGTTTCTACCCAAAAAGTCAATGCATTATATAAATATTCATACATGGACTTGGGGGATTATTGTGATATCTTGGTTTTATTACATTATCATTGCTAGCATATACATTATATTATTGGTGTTAAGTACACATGTCACTACTAGCATGTCATAACGTTGTTTTCACTACAGTCAGTATGTATGCCACTTTATCTATATTATCAATAGCATATTATTTGATATGATACATGATGCTATCTCGGAGATATTTGATTTATCATTATTCACTTTATCATCATGAGTAATTTGAGAGGCAAAATGGATCCCTATTCAGTCCATATATGTATAGTGGAAATATTATATTGTATTACAAGTTGATTTAGTCCATATTATCGAGGAAATGCTGTCGAAATTCGATAAATTATATGTAATATCTATCTTTCAAGGCAATTTGTAAAGCCCTCGCTTATTCATGCCCGCGCAGATATTTTTGAGTCACTTCATAAGTCCTCATTTATTGAAGCAATTTATATTCTCGAGGCAATTCATAAGGCCTAGCCTATTTGGGATTGATACATATTTTTGAGGTGGTTCATAAGTCATCATTTATTGGAGTTGCTCATATTTTTGACAATGTGTAAGACTCACATACTTGACAGTTTATATATTGAAGTCCAATGTTACACTTATAAATTACGTGGCATGCTTAGACGAAGGGGGTCCCATATATGTCGACTTGGCATTCTCTTTCAATTGATTGGGCCTATTTAATTAAACAATGACATATTGGACTTGAACTTGGGCCCATCTCACTAAGTTCACTTGGCTCATTTCCATTTCTCTATATATATGTGGGTTCATTTCACACAAAAGGTATGTCATTCTAACTTTACCCAAAGTCTTTCCCCCCTTCTTTTGTACTGTCTCGCCCAACCGTTGATGGAGACCCTCTAGGTGAAATTACCATAGGAACCAACGAACTCAATGGAATTGGAACAAATCGGTTTGCTAGGAACGTGTTGAAGATGATTGGATTAGAACCCTAAGGAAACTAAGTCCTTAAAACCCTAATCTTGAGACGCCACAAAGGTTGATCACTCCCTTTGATAAGTTGAAATTCTAGCATTCAATCAAGAACACAATAAGGCAAAGCAAAAAGCTTTTTGAATAAACTACTTGATAATTGATAATATTCCCTTCAAAAATAACAAGGCTGCTCCTCTTTATAAGTAACAAACCCTAGCTAATTGAAGAAAGCGAAATGGGCCTAATTAGATGTGATTGGGCCTAATTAATCCTTAAAAAAACAAAAGACTAAAACTAATGACTATTAAAACATAAAAAAGCCCATAATTAAATAAAAGACTAAAATTAAAATTCCTAATTAACCCTTGCACTCTTCTTGTTCTTCCAGATCTATCCCTTACACAAAAAGATAAGTGACCATCCTTGGTGAAGATTTGGAATTTTCGAATTTAGTTTTAGAATCTTCTAGCACAGCCTCTTTGTATTGCACTTTTATGATCAAGCATTGCAAAGCCTCTTTCATCCTCTTTGTCTTTGACCTAGTCATTGGACCGCCAATTCCTTGCAAAGGATCTTAAGAATATTTGGGAACATTAGCTTGGTCAGCACCTCGATCACCTCGATCTCCATTAATCGTTGACTTAACCGTCGGAGTACAAACGGTCATCGAACATTTTTCTCTACCGTCGGCATTTGTCTTCAAACGGGGTGTTCGATTGCGCAGGTGATGTCTACGTGGAGGAGAGGTGATTGAGATTTTGTTAGTGTATTTTTTGAGGTCAACAAATATGAAATTGGATTAAAATGAATGCTATATTTCATATAAAATGGCTAATCAACATTAACATTCCAAAATATAAACTGACTGCATAGATACCCAAGTTGTTCACAATATTCATCAACACCAAATTCACAAAATCTGCCAAAGAAAACTACAAGAACGAAATCATAAATTATGAAGTATATCCGAAAATATAGAATAGAAAAATCTATCATTGTTTTATTGTATTCTATGCATTTGCAACAGTTTTCCTCTTACTCACCTTCCTACCACTTCTCAGAATGAGATCCCAGTCAGTTTCATAACCTCCGCATTGCTTTTGATTTCCATACTTGAATAGTTGAAACACGATGTATGTTCGTCAGTATTCACAAGAAATAGTTTCTTATTTCATGTATCCTTCTATTGAGTTTGAATTCTGCGTACTTTGAACTCACCGTAGTTGAGGTACCTAGCACTTTTATTTTCTTCCACCATTCAGAATCTACACCATATAATTGATATTTCTCTTATAAAAATGCAATTCCAAATTAAATTTAAAAGAAAAAATTCATTTTGTTTATATATGAAAGTTCTGCAAGTTTAATGTTCAAATTGTTTATATATTTTTCTTTCCCAAACTTTGAATTAAATAATCATGAATATTGTATATGAGCCTTTGACAAAATGATGATAGTTAACCTGAATAATATAACACAAGATTTCAATATTATAATGACTTCATAACTTCGTCTTAGCATTTTGTATTGTAATTAACGAGTTAATTTAATCAATGGTCAATGAACTTTGCTATAGTTTACTACTTGCTCATCGAAATTTAAAAGATTTCTTGGTGCGAAAACGTTTATGAAATTATTATTTTATTATACTAAGAATTATGTAATAAATAAGAATGATATTTGATCAATCATGTCTTTTATATATTGAATAATAATTCATTGTTGAAAAGTGTACAATGCTTTTGTATTTAAAGGTAAAACTATACTCTAATCCTATTAATATAAAGAAACTAAGTTTTAAAAGGAAATAAACTAAAACCCTAATAATTAGAAAAGATAAATCACAATTGTAGAAGGAAACTACTAATAATGATTATGTACTAGATAAACCCCCTCCACTTGAATAAAACTCGTCTTCGAGCTTTCTTGAAGAAAACAATCAATCAATCGGGAGGAAAATACTCAAAAATTTCTGCAAATACGATATTGAAAAAAATGACAATTTCTTGATGTGCTCGATAAACGCCATTATATTCGTCAGTTGCATTCTTCAAAGTCAACTTTGTTCTTACCATGCTTGTTATATTTTCTTCACAGATAATTTGCAAATGACATTCCTTCATAAACGAAGTATGATTTGGTTTTTCATCATTGAGTTCGCTCTCAATAGAGACCACTGGTACTATTTTCAATTCTTCGTACTTCTCACATTTTGCTGTAATGTTTAGTGATGCTTTTAACATAAAAGAATTGGTACGCAAACTCAAATACTCATCGTCCATGTTTTGTTTATTCTTATTCAATTCTTTGACACTACAGTTTTAGAAAATGTTAACAAAATTTTTATTCTCAATTTGACAATCTTCACTTTTGACTCCTTCGTAATTGCAAAATTTAATTTCTTCCTCTCATGTTGGACACTTTTGATCTTCAACTTGTTCATCCTTGAAGTGCGGCTCGATCTTGAAGTTTTCAATTATAGTTTCCATGTACAAGGAATCAAAAGGTCTCATATTTTCAACTTGTGCATGATTTTCATTTTCTGTTTTAGTACCATGGTTGGTAACATCTTGATTATCTTGGATCTCTTTTAGCATCATCATCTGCTTTATAAGCCTTCTTCTCTTTTTCATTCATAAATTGATCATCACATGACACCAAGACATTCATTTTATCGTACCACCTAAAACATATCTATTATCTCGACATATGGAAGTGACATCTACATCATAGTACCATGGTTGTCCCCAAAGTACATGACAATCGTCCATCTCTATCACGTTGTAGTACTTTTCAAAAGAAAGTGAAATTTTAAATACCTCCATATTTTGAATTTCTTGCTCCTGTGAAGCTTGATAGCAAGATAAATATTTTTCGGTCTTCAAATTTAAAGCTTTCACCAATGCTTTGGACACCAAGTTCTGACTACTCTTATGATTTATTATCACTTTGCATAAATTGTTGTTGATAGTGCATCGTGTTTTAAAAATTTTGTTGCGCTACAAATTGGACTCTTATATTTTCTCGATAGACTTTCGTAGAATCCTTGATAACTTGTGTGTATTCAAATTTAGCTGGGACTTTTGGAAATTCTCTAGCCACCTGTTGTCGTATTTTAATCTTGTTATAGCAACCAACATTCATAGCAGTTAAAGTTTGCAAATTCTTGTTGGCTAGAACCATGGGCTCATGATTCCTTTCAAGACGCGATCAGCATTTGCGTGATGTTGTGAAGAGTTTCATCGATCCCCTCAATTCGTTGTTCGAGTTTGTCGAGTCTTTGTTCATCGTTAACGGTTCGATTGCCACCAGGACCACAGTCAGCTATCAGATTGAGGCAATTTCCTTGCTCTGATACCAATTTTGGTGCGGAAGCGTTTATGAAATTCTTGTAATAAGAATGATATTCAAACAATCATGTCTTGTGTATATTGAATAATAATTTATTGTTGTTGAAAAGTGTACAATGTTTTTTTATTTGAATGTAAAACTATACAATAATCCTATTAATATAAAGAAACTAAATCTTAAAAGGAAAAATAAATACATTCCTAATCTAACTAGAAATCATATTCTAATCAATAAAGAAAAGAAATTATATTCTAAACAAGAAATAAGAATAAAAAAATAAAACCTACTAGTATAGATAAATCACAACTATGAAAGATAAATCACAATTGTAGTAGGAAATTATTAATCACGATTAGGTACTACATCATTACTCTTACTATACGTTACTACTTATTCACCAAAACTTGACATTTTACTCGTTGGTTACCCAAATTTAAACAAAGTTATACATCAATCACCCATATCATTTTCATCAATGTTATCTATTGTAAAGTTTAGTGAGCAACGAATAACTTTATTTAAATTTAGGTGAGCAAATGAGTAATATTTTAAATTTCGATGAGCAAGTAGTAATCTATAACAAAATTTAATGAACAACGAGTAATTTCTTAAAAATCGATGAGAAAGTAATGTTACCATAGCAAAGTTCAGAGACCATTTATTAAATTATCTCCCTAATTAACTGATAAATTCAGCAATAAGTAAGAAGCTTGACAAAGAAAAAAGAATTATAATCAGACTGTAGCAAGTAGCAACCTCTTACAATCTGTTTCATTTACATATTGGAAAATTCAAGTTAAACATTCTGATCATCATGAATCGGACCGTCCAGATATAGAACAAGTACATATGGCTCGATGGACGGATTGATCGATGGAGAAATTTGGGAATTTGAGAAGATTATATATGGGAAGATTGATGATGAGGGGTTTCAATCTAAATTGAGGCGATTTTGTGGATAATTATATTAAAATAGATTGGGATTTTGTTTTGTGGCAACAATTGAGGAATTTAAGATATGGATTGTTTGGTTGAGTAAATTATGCCTTCTAATTTGATATCAATTTTTTTTGGAGCGAAACATTCCATTTTCATTTTTACTTTAATATTGCGGTATTATTTGAATTAGAATTGATGAATGGTATAATTTGAATATTTTATTAAAATGGTGTATATGGTGTAATTTTCACTTTTTTAATTTATAAAAATGGGTTGAGCTTTGCTAGCTAATTTTGACACAATTTTTAACGCAAATGCATATACATTTTGACGTCTAAGCGTGCCTATGCAATCAAAGAAATGAGGACCGTTTTATCACGCACATACATGCAGAACATATGAGCGCATTTTAGAATATCGTGTTTTAGTATTACGGATTATAAAGAAATAGAAAATGTGAATCTCTAGAAATCTCTAGAAATACCATGTCAAGAATTATCAATAGAAAGGATGAATCACCAAGTGTCGTTTGCAAAAACTAAACAAAGTTGAATAGAAGATAAATAAAGCCATTGAGACTTTCAGATTTTTCAAATTGAAAAATAGATAAATGGTTTTCCAAAAGAAAAAGTTACGGTTTCGAACCCAGGAACATACAAAAATAAGGGTTTTCAAGCTCTGATACTAAATGTCAGTCCCAAATACTGGTTTGAACAACAAATTTTAAAGAGAGAGAGGTAAGGAGTGAACATAAGACTTTTCACCCACTAATGGGTCCGGATGTTCATGTGCTTCAAACTCTACTCAATCGTCGAGCATCTACCTCTGTAAAAATGGCTTGAATACTAAAATCAAACAATTTTCAACCGTATCATCACATAGGTTTCTTTTCTTTCTCGCCTCACAAATATTATTACAAACAATGTTCATCATAGCAAAAAAGAAACCTTCTCTATCTACAAAATATACAAACAAAATTCACTTAGAGATACCACTAAAATGTAAAGAAGAAAAACATTTTACAAAAAAGTGAGAGGGAACAAAGTTGTGCACGTAGAGTGAGGGTCAGGGCCCTTTTAACCAGAAATGCTTCATGTAAAACCAACCGAAATTTTACCCCACACACAACATGTGGGTCCCGCACAATTTTTTCTTTTTAAAATACACGGGCCCACCCATTGTGAGTATTTGTATATTTTCTGTAAAAAAAAAAAAAAAATTCTGTACAAATGGAATAATTCCCTTTAAATGACACCAATTTTTCCCTACATTCAACGATCGAAAAATCGTAATTTGTACTCTCTAGATCGAATCTTGAACCACAAAGAAAATCGCACTTCAGAAAACATGATTTTGGTCCAAACCCTTAAAAGGTCAACTCAGGCATTTTCCAACAGATATCAATATGATCATGTGATCTTGCATTTCTTTGGAAGTGGTCAAATTTATGGTCGATCGCTATGGGACGGGGGTGGCGTGTGAGGTGAAGCTGAAGTTTTAATATATTTTTTTTTTATTTCTTCCTCTCTTCATTTCAATTACAAATAATGGTGTAATCATCATTTATGCCAAATATTCGAACGGAGTAAGATTATATTTGCACGAGCATTAAAAATACTCCTGCTCCAAGATTCAGGAAGTACACCTGTGTCACCAAGGCATTTGCATTGGGGAAAAACTTTTGTAGATACTATCCTTTTAATTTACATGACGACATTTTTAATACAATTCATATTAGCATCAGTGATGCGCTATGTATTCTATCTAGAACATATTCTGGGAAAGAGAATTGTCTGTCAGTCCGATTCACCTCTTGCCTCTTAGGTACCACCAATGTGGATTTTTTTTACGTGTTAATGAAATATAATTTTGGTCGACTAATTTTTTTATCTCATTTTGATATCGATGACATGCATCAATCTATTAAAGAAAAGGAAAGGTTAAGGGGGGGAAGAGTACCCATTTCCAGGAGGAAAAAAAAAATGCTTTCATAAAGCTAGGAAACAACACTTATTAATTGACGACTTAACAAAATATAAAATAATTATGTATTTGGAATCGTTTCTATTATTTTTATCTTTTTGCTCAATCAAAAAAATTATTATTATTATTATATGAAAAATCTTAAAGCAACGGATGGAAATGAATCATTCGAGATTACAAAAATATCGTGCTAAAACAGAACTCGAATTTAAATTCAAATAATTTGGGGGACACGTTTCAAAATACTTCACAATCAATATTCCAATCTGTAAGATGAGAATCACTTCAAGAACCAATTCATAAACAAAAAGTTTAAAATATTGAAAATCAAAAAATATATTTTATACTTTGTAAACCTTCCTTTTTTTCCTCAAAAAAATACAGGAAGAATTTTTCCCTCACATCTTAATTCAAGATTCAAACAAACAAAGCGTTTCAATAGTCTGGAGTACCACCAGGTCCATACAAAATCAGACCATCCCAATAAAGTGCATTTATCTTAAAATCTTGCTTTGATTCGAAGCATTAGAATAACGAATACCTCCCACAATAGTAGACATCACACTTGAAAGGATTAAGAATTCTGAATCTTGAAATATACAATCACTACGTTCCAAGGACTCTAGATTCCCATTATTTCGTAAAAGATAAAAACCAAAAGAACACCAACAGAGAGAATTTTTATGAGTGGCCTTAGGAATAAGGTCATATTGCGATCCCAAAATGGTACTAGTGACCATACTTCTGAAACTCCCACTCGCTGTTATCTGTAAAATGGTAATAAAGAAGGGTGACCATTTTAAGATGCATGCAGATTCAAAGAAAATGCAACACGGAAAACTTACCCAAAGGGCAAACTTGACGAGTCTTAAGCCATCGGCTAATGCAGTGGAAATGGAATGCGTGGTTGCAAACGCCTACAACAGTTGGAATACTTTATCACATTAAATAAATGAAGCATATGCAATAGAATACCTATTACAAAATTATCACTCTGAATTTCTATAGTTAACATTTACCATCTGGGCCGATATCCATCACAAAATTTACTAATATATTGTAAATCATGGTCAAAAGTGCACAAGTCATTGCTGAAAAAACTTCAATAAGGCTAACTAAGAGAGAGCTGTCTTCCAAAAAAAGGCTCAATTATCTAGTTAAAAGGAATGTTGTATCAACACATCATTGCCCGTTAGAAAGAGTGTTCATACAAGGATTCAATTTTAACAAAGCAATAAAGAAGAGAGCTAACTTCAGACTGCAAGCTAGTGATCTAGTTTAACAAGTGTACCTAAGCATTTCAATCTCTACACCCACTGCAGTTAAAGATTATTTTAATGTCAGAATAAGTACAAGAAAATAGTGAAAGCTCATGAAAATCCATCCCCAAACCAAAGACAACTTAAGACCAATTAGCAATGCAATAGGATAAAAGATAGAGCAGCCAAGAACTAATCCGTGTCAAGATTTAAATACAAATAGGAGCCGATATTCATTCACATTCTTCAAGTTGTACATTAAATTTTCTATGGATTTTGAACATGATTAGGAAAGATTGTAGTACTCTTTACAAATCACATCCATCTCGAGAAATATATAGCCCATGTTTGCTACACATTAAAATTTTCATTCTCATTCTTCTACTCATTTTCAACCGCACATTCTTCAAAAAAAATAATATTTTTCATCACATCAATAACTTTTCCTTCTTTTTCAACCACACGTTCTTCATTAATATATTATTCCATAATATATTCTTTCAAAATAATGTGGCTCAAACACACTGATAATGCAAACATCGAGTACGCACGCACCCTGTGCCACTAATCATTTCATAGGACAAAGGTTATTTACTTCTAACATATCAATTTTGGTCGTGCAGAAAGTGCACAATTAGTCCATTTCTAAAACTCAACATAATTTTAGAAATAAATAAATAAAACAGAAACATAATAATAAAAATAAAATAAAATACTAAAACATTTTATTTTAATCCTTAATTATCCCAACTTCATTCTCTTCAACATCACGAACATCAACTTCTTCATTATAACTAAAAATAACACTCCAACACTAGCTAATCTGATGACAAATTGCAACCTTAAGCAGTCAAACGCCTTCAAGAATATCAAATGAATTTCTGACAATGTACCACATTTTGGATCTCCTTTCGAATAAAAATTTAATTTTCATAATAAAAGACGTAGATTTCTATTAATGAAAATCAATTATTTAGTTCGTTGTGGAGTTATTTTATCCGTACTTATAAAGCGCACAAAAGAGTACATACTCCAATTATTTAATACTAGTTACAGTACATTAATAAAAATATATTTATCAATTATTAACACGGATTCACATGTATTAAAAAAGATTAAATAATATTTCATTTTCTCAATAAAGAGTCTAATTGTTAATTAATATTTAAAACTCTAATTGTATATATTATTAATATTCAATAAAGTAAAAAAAAAAAAAAAATTGTTTGAGACCCATTTTTACGTTAAAATGGGTTTTGTAATAGTTATTTTTTTTTTTTTTTTGGGACAGTATGTGGTTAAAAAGTAAGAAAAATTGTGCATTTACATGCAAAATATTTTATTAAAAGAATGTTGGGTTAGATAATAGAGCTCAAACAAATACTTGTTGTTGTCAAGAGTTCATTATCGATGCTTGACCAAGACAAAACATCAACTTTCTTATATTATGAAGTTTCAGTCTATCTTACCAGAGTCAACTGTCAAGATCTCTCAACTGAAAAAGAAATGATGGAGATGAAGATAAGAGTTTAGATAGGATTTTAAATTAAAATTTTATTCAAAATATGTTTGTTCAGATTAGATTAGTTTTAATATTTTGATAAAATTCTAATTTATTAGAACTTTTGATTTTAGCTTAGTTGCCCTATATAAGGAGGCCTTATTCATCTTGAAAATATGAAATAAAATTATTCTCGTATTAAGTTCTTCTCTTCTTGGATCCTTTCTCTCTTTCTTGTTCATTTTCATCTTCAAATGTTCGGTCAAATTTTTACGTTCCAACGTTAGTAAAACCAAAATATAAATCCGTAAATCCTATATTTGTTTACTTGATTTAGGTAAACATTAGCTTCGTGATATAATGGTTCCCTAAACAACACTAAAAGACACATTGTACAAAGGCTATAGAAGAAATAGCCCAACAAACCACCCCACGAATAAGGAAAATAATCAAGTGTACTGATATACAAATTGATCTAAATTAATCATGAAAGGATGGAAAATTTGTTAGATAGGGGGTCCCAATAATACATGCAAAAGGGTGTTCGGTAAGCATCACTTTGGTTTAAATCAAGAACAAATACCAAGGGTTTTTTACTTAAATTGGGGATCAGTTAAAAGAATTAGTGAAAAGAAAGACAAGCATCTCTACTGGGTCACTGACAACTGAAAAGGAGCAGAAAACTGGTAAAAATATTTGTCGCCTGGTGTGAAATTAACCTCATACCATTTTTTACTCACTTATCACCATCTTTTCGTCACTCTAGATGAGGCAATCACATTTCAAAAGTCAGGTAAAGATATGTTAACATATAATTCAATACACTGGAAATATAAAATAACAAAAATGGCCTCACAATAATTAACTTAGTTGACTGAGTTTAACCCAAAATTCCTAGCAGAAATAATATCAGTTTCCATCACAAGATTCATATTGAATACATATCACCATCACCATAAAAAAATAAAAGTAAAAAAAGTAGTTTAAAACTAAAAGACCAACTAAAATCTAAAAATCGGTATTCAAGATAGATGACAACCTCACAACTATATAACGAAATGCGAAGAAAAAACAATTATCCAATACTAACTGCAGAAATTAATTCCACAAGTGGTTTTTGACTTCTGACTATCCTGAAATTGCAAAGAAGACACACTGCATGTTATATTATAACCTCCATATATAGATAAACTTACAGTCCTTACAGAGTCTAAGATGCTATACTCAACTCGAACACTATCAAATCCAATCACAGTAAAAATCAATAGGCATAACACAACAGGTTAACATAATGAAACTCATAAAAAGATAATTCTAAACAATAGGGTTTAGGAGAAGCCACATACCCCAAGCAACAGTACACTCCTCGCTTGTGGCACTAGCTTGATTAGCCTGACATTCTATACCTATTTAAACCATCAGAGATTAAAAAATTTTAAATTATCCCCAAAAAATAAAGATCAAGAAAAGGAAAACGAAGATCAAAACTCACAGAGATCCATAATATGGTTTCTGCATATCGCACAGTTATCCACCACAATATCTGTATCACGAGTTATAATATGCGTTAGGGTTTTCGTAGTCCTAAAAGCCGAATACAAAAATCATACCAACACAAATTCGTATGCAGATTTACACGCATACATACACAAGAATAATAACAAACAAAATATAAGCTCGAAGTTAGGATAAGAGTTCATACCCCAAGCCCAGAGAGAAACGGCGTTCCACTTCTTGATCTCAAATCGCTTGGATTTCTTACTGGATGACGGTGTCCCAGGTGTCGGATTGATGGAGGATGGCCCCGCGCCGGAGGAGCCCTCGCCGGCCGGAACCATAGTCACGTCGCTGTCGAGAGAAGCCATCGTCTCACAAGTAAATCAAGTGCACCACCAAGGGAATTTGGGGAACATTATTTTTTATTTATAAAATTGGGCCTCGGCATAAGGAATAGGATTGACTTTAGAATTGGACTTTGGCCCGCAATAAAAGAAAAATAAATAAAACACACACACACACACACACACACACACACACACACATATCTAGTAATAGTACTTGAAAAATAATGTGATGCAAATTGGATATTAGATACTAACGATTTTAAGTCTACGAACGATTGGCATGAAATTTCCTAAAAAAAAATTAAGTATATGTTCAAAAGTTATAAAATATTTTCAATAAAAGAATAGCACACACTCTAAAATAGGAATTTAGATGGAAAACTAACATTTTTTCATAAAAAAAAATGTAATCAAGCACACGAGATACTGCAGTTGCATGAGAATATTCGAAACAAACATTTAGATCAATGATAAAATCCAAATTCATTGTGTTAAATAAAGTTGGGAAGAAGTCGAATGATTACGAAACTTTTTAAAAATATTCAATGTTTGTGCCCGCTGTAGATATCCATATTCATCATCAATGAAAATTTACTTATTTATACAAGTGAAATCTAAAATAATTTCAATTCCATTCAATGTCTTTTTTTTTGTGTGTAGAAAAAAAATTGTGATTAAAATCATACTTTTAATGAATTCTTCAAACTTGTTTGAGTATCTTGATCACGAATAATCACGATTTTTCATTCTCTTGTGTGAATCTTGATTGCAAAGATCTTTTTTACACCACAATGTTCAATTGTCTAGCATCCAATGGTAATCTATAGGGATAACAAGAATGAGAAATTAGAAGAAAAAAAAAAAATCTTGTGCTAAATCCTACTTACTATAAAAGAGCGGATCCCATTTTCTATTGTTCATCTCGTGTTGTCCAATTCACATTAATCCAGATTCAAACCGGTTTTTCACTATTCATCCTACGTTTACTGTTAATCATACGTTTACTGTTCATCCTGGACAAATGGACAAATT
>CAIGRF010362144.1:25762-35897 GCA_903798235.1 Fraxinus ornus | reverse complement strand
GTTCATCTTACATAGTTTTAGGTCCTCCTTTGTAATAAGAATAGTTTGGTTAGTTCGTTTTTCCTTTCTTCTATAAATTGATTCCATTACTGTAGTTTCTTCATATTGACTGAAATAAATAAAATTGTTGATCCCATTTGTTTGAACAGAGAGAACAATTTTTTCTCGACTTGAATGGAAAAATATGCAAATCTTTTGCCATTCGAAAGCTTGAAGTTGCACAAATGGATCATGATGAACGCCTACTTAACTATGAGTATACAATTTAGGGGGTCGAATTATCAGTGTTTGAGGGAGACGGTGTTTTAAGAGAGATCGAGTTGACACTTGGTTGCTTAAATAGTTGAGCCACTGGATAAGTAGTAAAGACATACGATTGCTAGAACCTGCGTGTAAACTGCATTTTTTTCATCTAGATTTCCCACTAACTCGGAGAAAATTCAAGATCTTCATAAGAGATGCGGTGAGGAACAGAATTCATGGTGCAGATACATATCACAGACACATTTACAGGATAGCAGTCAGTAATGCAGCAAACCTTTTCTACTAAGCCATTGAACTTCACCATACTGGATGCTGCAGCGAAACAAAATTCATAGTTCTGTAAGCACCTTTACAACCCAATGGTCAACATTCTCTAACCAAAAGTTAATACAGGATTCCAAAAGCTGATAAATAGAGCAATTACCGAAAGGCAGGAACTAGCCAACTCTGTTTAACCCTGCCAATAAATGAAAAGAATCTCAAGAATCTGCATTGCATACCACGAGTATAGCGGATCAATATATTGACTACGCCAATCCTTAAAGCTTCCTTGAGTTTGTCAAGGTAGATGAAGACGAGGCCATCAACTTTGTAACCCTCCTGTCGTACTCAGAACCAAACAGGAGGCCACTCCAGTTGGTCGGCTGTCCTACAATTCTTGTAGGCACCTGATCACTATCTTCCCCACCCGATGCATCATATCCATCACTAGTTGATCTTGACGATGGAATTTCCTTATGAGCTGCCGGTAGCCCAACAAGTCGACTTGCCTCTTTGGCTACTGACGAGGAAACTCGGAAAGGGTGAATATCTGGGGAATCTAAACTACTCTCGGGGGAGGAAGAAACCATCGCAGCTGCACCTGACATAACTGGGCCTGTCCGGTAAACACTTCGAGGTTCAAGTTGAAGAGGGGTGAAGCGGTTAGATGTCTCAGCCATCATATGATGATTTCTATAATCTGCCGCATTGTTGCTTGGAATGTTTGGAAGGGGTTGGAGGAGCGTCTCTGCAGGAAGGCGAATTCGCTTGCTACCTCGTTTTCTGTTGTTATCAGGCCTCGGGGCCATCCAGCGACTACTGCTGCCATAACTACTGTCAGTTTCAAAAGTTGGCGCTTCTCGTCTTATTACAGGGCGAAGAATTTTAGACTTCTTTCTTGCTTCTGCAGCAGCCTTAGACACCTCATCTGCATTCAATCGTGCCAATGTCCAAGGACTAATCTTTACAGCTGCAGGATTCTTTTTCTTTGTCAGGTCCTCCACCTGGGTCTTTTTTCCTAGTGAACTTACAGATCCAGTGTCTGGAGGAACTACATCAAACTGCAAGATAATCAGTTATTGCCCAATAATAATCACAAGACTGATAGGTTTTCAATCGATGCCTGAAAGCATAAGAAAATTGGAAGCTATTATCGATGCGGAAAAGGGGAAAAGAATGAAAGCCACCAAGAGATTGAAAACAAACGTTCCATTGCCCACCAAACTGCATTTCAAAGCCAAATAACGAAAAAAAAAAAAAAAAAAGAAGAAAAAAGATGAAATGTCACTTTTATATTTTTAATTTGTGCCAGACTAGGCTATTGTTTATGGTTTAACAAATATAACAGGCTTCATTTCTTCTAAGCAATTGGTATGAAATGATAAGTCAACAAATCAAGATTCAATAGTTACAAATACAACTATGGTTGATTGGTTGTCTAAATGATAAGCCAACAAATCAAAGAATGCACATTGGACTGAAAATGACGTTCCATGACTCCTTCAAGCAAATAAGGTACAAATCAAGTATACCTGATCTTCCACAAAAAGACGTGGTGGTGTGCACCATGCTGCACGGTGGAAAGTGTTAAACGAGCTTGCACTGCTTAATCCGGTAAGAGAGCTAGCCATAGACATCTGAGGACTTTGCTGACCTTCAGCCCCTTGTTGTTCTTGCTCTCGCAAAGCTATGATATAATCATATGTGCTAATTCCCTGTCAACCTTAATTGTCAGCTCGAAGCAAAACATCTTTTCTGGAGCAATTCTATTTCCCCATCAACTTTTCAGCAAAAAGAAAATCAAAGGCTAACCTTCTTTATAAGAAGAATGTGAAAGAAGAAGAGCTGAGCAAGTGGAAGGGTTGCAATCATGGCCAACACGGTACATACTGCCTGTAATATGTAAGGTTACATCTGTCAATTAGGTGTTGAACTATGTGAGAGTATAATCACACTGTACAGTTATCCTCCTGAGTGTGGATATCTTTCTCATTATGGGGATATATTTGATATTTATTCACATCAGGTTGCCATAATATTCCTACTATAGTAGGGATTAATTATCGGCGGGGGAGGGGGGGCTTTGTGGAGAGACAAGAAACATATAGTGAGAGGCATGAGAATACTTTGTACTCTTCTCCATTAGAGCGAAAACATGCTGCACGAGTGAATGGAGCTATGACCTTAAGGTTGAAACACTATTAATCTGTGTCCTCGGTAGGACTTAGGGCTTAATACATAACATTTGGAACAACACAAGAATTGTAAGCGTGGTGAGAAATTAGATTCTTGATATAATTTTATTTCGCTAAACCTGAAAAAGATCCCGCAGAGTGAACTCATATTTTCAATACCCTCCTTTTTTATTTGCAACCACAAACCAATGAATCAAAATGGAAGTGAGATGAAGGGAAGTGGAAAAAGTACTCACCACCACAATTATAAATGGAACCAGTGTGAAACTGCTTCCTAACTTGAAACTAATGTCCAAAGAGAATTGCTTCCTCTCAAGAAAACAGCGGATCAGTACAAGAATTCCAGTAGACCATTGAAGTATAAGCTGCAAGCTCAAGACAAAGGTTATTGATTTAGTAAAGTCACTATAGGTTGTCGAGGGAAGTATTACGGTGGCTACTAGAGAGAATGAATTTCTATAAAAATATATTAAATATAACCAATTACATATATGATGAAATCACGATGACAGTTGTAGAAAATTTCCCAATAGATCCAGCAAGTTCTTTTCTTGAACAATAATTAGGTTTTTAAACTAAACATAACACGAAAGAGCAGTTTACAAAGACAAATATTGGCGGGTAGATCATACCAGGAGAAGGGCGGATACCATCAGAGTAAAGAATTTTCGGTAGTTCGTTTTGCCTATACAGTTGTTTAGCCACTACAAAACCAGAGTGCAAAAATGAATCAAATTTTCTTGTTTCACAAAGAAGGTATACTTCTAGTCAATCAATTCAAGCCAAGTTGTACCCTGCAATGATGATCAAAGTTGTCAACGCACTTGTCACAGACTCTACAATGCTTGCTGTACTTGAAAACCTGCAAGATTGTGCCCATTTTAGTCATGATTTATAAATATTGTAGATATTAAAGATTCCAGTGCATGACTGTAGTTTTAAGAACAAGCATGGATTCATTCAACAAAAAAATATTGATGATCATTACAAGGACATTTTAAGAAAGCAAATGATACGTCCAGGGGTGTTGTGCAGTATTAGACAGGATTATAATGAACAATACTTTAGCTTCCTTTTCTTTCTTAATATTGCCAAGTGTTATCTAATCCTTGTATCAACCGTGCTATAAAAGGACAATCAATGCTTTTTCGAATGTGCTTTGATATTGGTGGTGGTTCCAAGATGCAGATGCCATTTAACATCATATGTAACTACACACCTCGACTTCACATAAGCTACAATAGAACATCCCGTCTTCACTCATGTGTTGCTCAGAAGATTCATCACATGAGTTGCAAACAAGAGCACAAGGCAATAAAGCCAGCATCGTAATTAAGCAGGATCTTTGATGAGATGACGGATTCTTCTTTTGAGATTCGGCAGTAGAATCAGCTGTTGCATCTAAATCTTTGTTTCTTTTATCACAGGATTTCTTTTCTGTGGCAGCATTTGCATCTTGAGTCGATGAAGTTAACTCTCCACTGAGTTTAGACTTGTTTAATTTGACATGCTTTCTGTCATCGGGAATGTTTAGATATTTTTTGGACCTAAAGACTCCTGGATCTGCAGGATCAGCAGCAGCACACCAAATGTACAGACCGAGGACACTCATAATCTGAGAAAGATGAGATTAGAGAAACTACAATTAATGCATCAGTTTGCTCATTAGACAATTAGACAATCAGTGCAAGAAACGTGATAAGGTTAAGAAGAACATAAATTATGCTTGATCACAATGTGAAACTTAGACGACACTGTACAGAGCAAACAATTAATTTAAAAGATAAAAACCAGTATCTTTTCTTCGCTTACAAAATCAATTTTACACAAAAAAATAAAAAATCAGCATTAATGGATTTCTGATACTGCAGTTCAAAACTAAGATATATGTCTAAACCATGTAGCTGCAGCCTACGGATCATCCAAACTGACAAGCTTAACCAAAAATGGCCTATCAACAAATGATAAACTGCTGGAATGCATTTATCCATGATAGACCTACAGTATGTGCTTTCTGCTTCACCTACAATTTTTGCCTGTCCTGTTCATAGTTTATCAGACATATCTCCAGGAGAAGGTAAAAACAACGAAACAGAAAGAATAGCAAATTCATCACATCAATTTTGTAATCCCCTC
Source organism: Fraxinus ornus (assembly GCA_903798235.1). Lineage (NCBI taxonomy): Eukaryota > Viridiplantae > Streptophyta > Magnoliopsida > Lamiales > Oleaceae > Fraxinus > Fraxinus ornus. The sequence goes on along the minus strand of CAIGRF010362144.1, from coordinate 31,041 downwards.
CTCGTTCCCAGTTCCCTCCCTCCAACACACAAAAGGAAAAACGAAAAACAAGGTTTTTGACCCCCAAGAAGTGAGCACTACTTTCTTTTCGTAAACACACAAGAAGATTACTGGAGTGCAAAAGCAAATAGTCCTTTAGTTTATGTTAGGTACATTTTAACTAACAATATTCGGCAATAGTTATGCGGTGGTGGCATGATGCCAGGGAAATACCCACTTCCCAATGGATTGTAGGCATAAACTTATTTACTCCGTAGAAGTTTTCAGGAACCCGAATTGAAGATATCTCAGAATAACCTGGCAGTCAAGATCAAAATCTGAATCACTGCAAGGCTTTTGAAATACAACAGACAATCTGATCTTTAGAAGGAAGATATTGAAAATCTCGAGTGTGAAAATTGTGGCTCCAAATATGCAACCAAAAGCTAAAGGACAAGCACAATTTTCCTCATCAGCTAAAAAGCGACAGGTTTTTAATAAAATTGAATGTTTTCAAACTCATGCCAAGGTGTTAAGAGTGAAATTCCAAGTCGATTAAATCTCAAAAACATAAACAACGTATAAGAACTTGGGCTTATCCTCTTAAAAAGTTGATTAAAAACGGAATAGAAAACACCTTGGAAGAGTAAAAATGTAACTAATCCATGAATTGGGGTTCTTAGGCACAGAATCAAGATCAATCAAAAAGCAATGAGAGTACAGATCTAAGCTCTTTACAGCCATTAAAGAAACATATATATATGGAAATAGAAAAGAATATTAAAAAAGAATGCAAATTGTTCTTACAAGAGGACTATAAATCCCCATCACTATGTATTGAAACAATTGCTTTCCCACGAAAGGCGCAAAGAAAACATAGAAAGCAAATCCCAATGCTAGAAATACAGCAACAGCAACAACCTGCACACGTACATGATACACCAGAATTCAAAACACTAGGATTATATACAAACGGGAAAAAAGATCAGCATTTATACATACACATACACATAGAGAGAAAAAAGATACCTGGAGTGGATGGTAGGGAAGCTGCCATCCATGTTTCCTCATTGTGCTGATTGAAGAAAAAAATAGTTTTCAAGAAACTAAGGTAAGTTAGGGAAAAATGAACTTAGATTTACTCCATTTCTCCACTTTTTAAGCTGCTTAACATTTTTGGGAAAAAGATTCCTCAAATGGGAATTTTAGATCACTGCTTTGCTGTACAAACTATCAAACAAATCTTGCATACTCATCTTCATCAGTTTATTCATAAGAACAAAAAAGGAAGATTAAAAAACTAAAAGATTGCATCTTTAAAGGGCAAGAAATGGAGGGATGGACAATGGGGACCTTTGTCTAGTTCGCTCAATCATAGCCCACCACCCCTAAAATCCACAATTTGAAATGGGCAATTGAGCAAAATGCGAATACCCTTTTCTTTTCTTGTTAATTTCTTGGAAACCCTTTTGCTCGAGACAAGCAAAGTAAAAGCAAAAATAAGTGTAGCTGAGGAGAGAGAAAAGGTCAGTGCTGGATTAGGATTTTGCTTTCCAAGCCTATAATGACTACTTCGGCAATCTTAGATTACACTTTTCCCTCGTTTCTAGCAATGCCTTTTTCAATAGGCAAAATCAAAATTCAATGTGTCACGGGTCCCTTTTATTTCTTCTGTGGTGTGCAGTAGTTTCTGTTTCTAACAGTACAGCCCAATTTAAGGCTTCTTTGTCCATCTCTCTCTGGTTCTTCTGCCCTCTTCTTAAATGCATGCAGTGGTAGATAAAAATTGTTTATTTCACTTTATTGCAGATAGCGATTTAAGCCTGTAGCAATTTTTTTGTTGAAAAGGAACAACACAGTGAGCTATCGCGACAATTTGAGGGAAACGATCCATTTCCATTAGTGCTTATAATTATAAGTTTTATGAAATGTGTGAATATCAAGTGTACTATTTGCGGATTATATAAATGTATAGATAAAAAATATATTTAATCGACTTAAATTATAATTTTAAAGCGGTCAAACATGCTCCTTGTTTAGTCACAATTGCATATGTGATGCATAATTTTCGACTTTACTGAATAATAATAGTTAATGTACCTTACTAGACGCGTCGAGTGTCCACTGGCATGTTGAGTGGAGGCTAGTGAACTGAGGGTGCAATCCAAGGTAATGTGTACACGGTGGGATACATTAAGAGGGTGTTTAGAGAGGATTAAAATCAGATTTTTAGTGAATTGTGATTTAAGTTTTTGAAATGTGTGGTTGAAAAATGTGGGACCATAAAAGATATGATTGTTTGACTTTAACTTAGATTAAAATCAGATTTTAATCCGACCCAAAGAAGCCCTAAGTTCTTATTTGGGAAGAATTGCAATTACTTTTAAACTGAGCAAAATATCTTTCTAACACATTTTACACATGAAAACAAGGACATTTGATGTTTTAAGGTTTTAAAGAACTGGATAATTACCTTAGAGAGAGCTAAAAATGCAAAACTTTTTTTTTTTTTCTTTTCATTTTCTTCCCCTAGTTATTTCTTAAAATGGCCCTTAACCTTCCATTAATTTCAATAACCACCCCTATAAATGAGTATTACGAATAGGGAATCCCACTAACACAGAAAAATAAATAAATAAAAAGGGATGTTTTGTAGCGTGTAGATTTAGAGGACATGTGGATTTTCTCGAGAGGACGTGCATTTTGGCATCTTCTTGTTAATGCATTGTGCTTGATGACTTAGGGAAATTCAATAATCACATAAAGTCAAACACAGTTTTAGGATAATCAATTTTTTTATTTTTTTATTTTTGCTTTTTAATATTGTTTTACTTGTGCAGTGGGTAGGAGAAAGTTATGATTAGTTTGGAAATTAAGTCCATGTTTGCTAAAAATTAAAATTGAGATTTTAATCTAAGTTAAAGTTAACAATTAATTTTAATCACAATAACGTACACTATATGTTGAAAACAACCACACATTTCATCAACTTTTATTAAAATCTATTAAAAATCTGATTTTAATTTTGAATAATTTTGGGATAACAAATATTCTTAAAAAGACGATGAGAAGTATTTCATATAATCTATGTGTAAGTATACATAGAGATTCACATAATATAAGTGGGGTGGAGCCCACGATACCGTAGCATGAGCTCCACTAGTCCACTCCACTCACCTCACATTTTGTCAACCCCTATGTACACATCCTATGACACTAATTTTTATTCATTTATCATTTGGTCAATGGATAAGAAAAATGCTAGATGTACCCGGCAACCCTCCAATAGGGACCAAACACTTGGTCATTATGTGAACCATTATAGCAAAAGTTACGTACACATAGACAAGCTCCATGGATAATTTGTAGATGAGAATCCAGAAGAAAAGACAGAGGCTCAAAGAGAAGTATAAATTTTAGGACATTTGAGTTGACAGAGGCAATAATTGTATTTTACTAAGCATTTTTGTCAGATTTTATCTTTTAGTATTTGTTTTAAAACCAATGCAAAGAATTTACCAACGGGACATTGGACAACGTAGTAAATATATATATATATTCAAATATATATTTGGATTTTGAATTGATTTTAAAACCAAGCCATTTGAATTGATTTTGATTATGGCTAGCAAATGATTTGGATCAAATTTGACATATTAGAGTACAATTCGTAGAATTAAAAATTCATTTCACAAAGACACTCAAGTAGAATTTCTCATTAGCATAGACTAAGACCGTCGTATTACTAATATTCAATCTGGCAAAATTTATGAATCATTTAGAAATACTCAAATTTTATTTTGAACTGCACATTCTAATCGATTCACAAATACTATTCACCGTCTTTTTTTTATTTATTTATAAATAAACCTTTCATTAATTCTTTCCAAATGACGACTAAAACTTATTCACGAGAATACTTGGATGCAAACTCTTTCAATTGAAGTGATTGATCAAGCCACTATTTGACAGTCATTATTTGGGAAAATAGAGTTTTGAACGGTGATTGTTAGGAGAACATGGGTCAAAAAGTGAGAAAAAGTTTTGAATTTATGTACAAATATTTTATTTTGTAAATATGTAATTGAAAATGAATACGTAGATAAAGAATTTGAAAATAATAATTATCAAACATGGACTAAATTAGGGGAAGTAAGAGTGTGTTTGGTAGAGATTAAAACTGAAAAATTAGCCGTTATTGATGACTTTTATTAAACGAGTGAGACCTAATTACGACTATATTTTTAATTTTAATTGACTTTTTAATTTTACCAAACACACTCTGAATGTCTTCTTTTTTATAGTTTAAACAGATGTGAGAAGACTGATTATTCCAAGGATTAGTCTAGGTATACAAAATGTTTTATATAATCTTTTACCTAATCACCAAGTGGCAGCCCCCTATTGGGGGCGCCTTGGCCCACAGGCACCCCCTCAATAGGGGGCCGCCACTGACGAGTAGGTAAAAAATTATGTGAAATTTTATGTACATATAGATTTATTCTTATTCCAAAGCCCTAATTGTTGACCTATGGCTAGCCAATTGATTTTGTAAATTTCCACAACTTTTAAATGTTAAAAGTACAAAAAAAAAATGTATTTTATCTAAAGTACATTTTTATCAATTGATTAACATGTACGAATCAAAAATGAAATTTAACTCGAGTTTGACCTCCATTAAATTTTAATTCATTTTTTTTATCTTCTTTTATCAATCACATAGTCGCTCAATTAAATAATACTACACATAAATTCAAAAATTCTCTTTACTTTCTAACTACACATTTTTCAAAAAAATACTATTTCAAAATCAACTTTTTCAAATAAAGGAGCTCAAATAAACCCTTGTTTTTTTCAAAAGTCATTTTCAATCACTTCAATAAAATAATATTTTTCATCACAGCAAATACTTTTTAACCACATATTTCACATCATATCATTATTTAAAATATATTCTTTTTTCAATAATATCCATCAAACACACCCTAAAGCGGCCCTAAGGGCTTGATAGACTCTCCACACTCCCGCACAATATAAATAAAATGAGAAGAACAAGAAGAAAAGATATTTTAAACAAAAAAAGGACGTGACTTGGATTGTTGATAATCTTATTGGGTATTTGATGAATATTATTGAAGAAAGAATGTATTTTAAATAGTGATATGATTGAAAATATGTGGTTAAAAAAGTAAGAAAAATTATTTTATTGAAAATGTGTGGTTCAAAATGAGTTTTGAAATAATGTGGGTCAAACATGGGCTTAGACAAAGCACTGGAAAATTAAATTATATGAAAAAAAA
>CAIGRF010362144.1:1292-22613 GCA_903798235.1 Fraxinus ornus | reverse complement strand
AAAAAAAAAAAAAAATCGGCTCAAGTGACTTAGCCGAGCCGTGGCTCGGCTCCGGCTTGTGAACAGTAAAGATGCCACTGCCTCTTTTATATATATAAGTTAGAAAAGGCCTTAATCAAACGTGGGACCTAATGACCGTCTCACTTGTTTAGACGTTGAGCCGACTCTGTATGGAACATAAAGTGATAAAACACATATGGATAATTCTATTTGTACTGAAAATGGTGTACCGAAAATTACATCATCTCACATGCGTGTGGGGCTTGGGCGAATAAAAAACTCTCAAATGTGTGGTCCTCACACCCTATTGTAAGTGTAGGTAAAAGATTGGGTAAAAAGATGATATACACGTGGCATTGTCCAAGGGCGTGTTCGGTAGAGATTAAAATCGGATTAAAATATTGTTGACTTTTATTAGACGACTATATTTTCAATTTTAATCGAATTCAATCTATAACAAACATGCTCCAAGTCTCAAAAGGTGCCTCCAGGAATTTTCTTAGCAAACTCTTCATCAAATTTGACAGTTTTAATGGTTCTAATTAATTTAAATACAAAATTAAATGTCCCAAATTATAGGTTGCAACTCTACTTGAAAATGTATATTAAAATCTATGAATAATTATGTCAATGATTAAAGAAGTTTTAAATAATTATATTAATGGTCACCAATATATTTTACCTAATAGTTATTCAAGTTTCTAGCTATTACATTAATTGTCACTCAATAAAAGAATTTAACATTAAATTCTACTTAGCACCATTAAGTGCTAAAGTGTTATCAAATTAAATTAAGGTCCACGTTGTTTTATTTGAATGTGTTTTTTCCAATTTTTCTGAATTGGTGCAATAAATAATGATGTTTGTTTATAGGTTGGCACTTAATGGTGCTACTATGTATAATAATTCTCTATGAGTGATCATTAGTATAATAATTAGAAACTTGAGTGATTGTTATCGTAAATAAATATTAAAGTGACTATTCGTGTGATTACTTCAAATTTCAGTGACCATTAACGTAACTAACCCGAATATCTATAAGTTTGGTGTGATTAAATTAAGATTTTTAGCATATTTTGATAAAAGTTGATAAAATATGTGGTTGAAAAGTTGTGAGTCCTATGAAATGTGTAATTAAAATCAATTGCTGACTTTGCCTTAAATTAAAATTTTAATCAATACCAAACATAAACTTAGTTTTCATTATTTCTAGGATGGTTATATTGCTACAACAAGTTTTATATGATACACCACATTTTAATTATAGTTAAACTCTTCGATATTTGCTTATCGTGGCAATTATTTTCTTGACTTTTTTTATTCAAATTCTTATTTTCAACATTCCATTAATTAGTATGTCTTGTCCTTGATGATGATTTGTATTAAAATCTTTTATTTTCATGCTTTAAAGTGAGGGAAAAATATTTTTCATGCTTCTTATTTATTTTTTTAAGAAAATGTGATGGAAAAGTAAGTTGTTTTACATAAACAAATTTTCGAACATAAAACTGTTATTAAATACAAAATTAGTTGACTAATGAAAAATTCGAAGATAAGAATGACATGAAAAGTCGTTAGGAATATAAGGACGTGTTCGATGGTGCTTAAAATTCAATTAAAATTGAAAATATATTCGTTATTGGGTCTCACTCGTCTAATAAAAGTCAACAATAACGGTTAATTTTTCAATTTTAATTCGATTTTTATCTCTGCCGAACACGCCATAAATGTTATAATGAACAACGGTTAAAAACTTTAAATGGAATTAAAATGCGGTACAAGAAATAAAAATTGTGGTGTGAATATAATTACATTTATTTCTATTGAAATTTTGGTAGGAATTTTTTGGAAAAAGAATTGATTTTGAATAGTGATATGATAGGAAATGTGTGGTTGAAAAAGAAGAAATAATTATTGATGTGATGAAAAATATTATTTTATTGAAGAATTTGTGGTTGAATATGAGAATTGATTTACTGTTATAATTGCAAATGTACTAGATTAGTGTTCCCTCCATTATCTTGCATCTTCTATTCAACTTCTATACATTATTTATTTACGAAACTTGTTTATACTTCGTCATGTTGCAGAGATAATGTATAGACATCTACTTTCTTAGGTATTTGAGATTGTTTCTATAACTACACAACACACAAAACATTAAGGCATCATTAAATTCTGGAAAAGTACGTGTTCCCCGAGTGCGTCGTAGAATTTGTGAGGACAAATAACGTTTTAGGGAAAACAATAATGTGACGTGCGTTTTGATATATTTCGACTTTTCTATAATTTTCCAATAACTTCTACTATTGGTCTCTAGTATTATTGAAGACGGAGAAATACTGAATGTACAGTCTTTTTACACATTAAATTTGACGACTCTCTCACATGGGGATGGGGCCCGCAATTGTGGGCCCCACACTCCACTTGAGAGGGCTGTCAAAATGTATGTAAAAATACTGTAAATGTAGCATTTCTCTTGAAGACATCCACTCAATAGTATCCACATTAAATCCACAACAACTATAATTCGTAATTCCTATGGGGTGGAGATGATGGGGTTGGTCTATGAATTTTTCTTCCTTTTCTTTCTCCGCATTTCGTTCAGAGAGTTGAATGGAGAAGGTGCATCCTAAATAAAAAATCTCTACCATACCAAAAGAATAATAACTTAACGATTGATTACCGAACATCCGTATATTGTTGGGAGAAAATCCCTTTTGTCCTCTTCGAGTTAGACACATGAAATAAAACAACTTATTCGTGGGTCAGGATTAAGGAGAAGACTTTAGTTCAAAATTAATTAAGAGAACATTTTAGGTAGACAAAGTGTTATTATCTAGCTGCTACCAAATAGAATTCAGTGGCTGCCATTGCCCAAAAAAAAAAAAAAACAACTTTTTCCATTTGTATAGAAGAAGAAGCACCAGAAAGCGGCCAGAATAGACTAAAATAGCGGGCCCCACAGTGTATTTAAATATTGCAAAAATGACGGGCTCCACCTGCTTGTGTGTGGTCTGGTGTGTTTCTGTGGTGTACAGAAAATATCCACTTCTTTTTTGTTTTCTTCATATTTTGTAGTTCCCGACTTCCCGTCCTTAAGAATTTGATGTGCGACATTTTATTTATTTATTTTTATCTACGTTAATTGTTTTCAATAATATTGTTTTAACATACTAAATATATCATAATTGAATAGTATTAACAGATAATGGATTCATACATTCTCCACTTAGTCCATATCGATAAAATTATAAAACTAATGATTGAAGTTGTCGGGTTTGGTCTTAAATTTTGCAAACCATGCATGATTAGAGGATTTTTTTTTTTTTTTATTTAGCTAGGATATATTTTGTTTTGTCCCATTAAAGTTTCTCCTTTAATAACACTTCCCAAAGATATGTTATATTGTGTACAAAGTTATCCAACTTTATTTATGTGGATTGAAAAATATTCCATTTAAAGATTGTTTTAACTCGTTTTGAAAGTACGTCAAAATCTCAGCATCACATAGTTAGCACGAGACGTTAAATAATTGATTTCCAATATTGAACTTGAACTTCAAATTGACTAAAATAAGTAAGTTTTTCGAAAGTAAGATTAACGTAAATCTTTCCGGTACATTAATTGGATGATTATCGAAACGATTTTAGGGTTACTTACACAAAATTGCATTTAGGTTTTAACTGGAATATTGGTTATAAACAAAATTAAAAAGAAAAATTGCATTATTCCCTCCAACCTATTCAATCAAACAGAAAAAATAAAAATAAATATTATTCAATTGGTAGGTATAAGTTAGAAAAACACATTGACTGAAATTAGGTGAGTTTGAGGCGCAACCACTTCAAATCAAATATAAGAAAAAACCATACTTGCCACATTGCCAAACTTTTTAATCATTGCAAGAAATAAACTTGTTCAAGATTTGAATTCTTAGTCGATGAATTAAGCTTTGTTTGGTTAAACTTAAAATTAACTTTTTTTCGCCAAAAACGTAACTTTTTAAACATTTATTTTTTCGCCACACTGGGTGTTTATTTTTCAAACTGTCGTGTCGACACGTGTCTCCAATGTTTTTGAACCTGTTTACGTAACACGATTGATTTAGTTTTCACGCTCTTACGTAAAATTTAGTCCCTAGGCTGCCAAACATTGCGTTTTGGCCTAATGTGCCAAAGTTTGAAAATCAGAAAACCATGAATTTGTAAGAAGACGAGTTCAAAATAATAGAGGTGGAGGGCGAAGCAATAGTCAAGATTTATTTTCAATATCGTGTGAGAATTTTCAGAACAGACTTGATCTCTAGTGGTGGAGGTGATTTGTACAGACCAAAAACTCACACTTTTTTATTTGAATTAAAAATAAATAAAATCAAGTAAAATTTACCATAAAGTTGATATGACAAATCGGCTTGGAAAACAAGCTTAATTTTTTTTATTACGAAATAAATATATTATTTCTTATCAAATATTAAATACTCGCAATAAACTGTGACTTATTTTTTAATCAATTTGAGAATTTATAAAACCAATATGATTAATTTTTAATGCAATTCACATTAGCAATTGAGATACTATTGAGTTCATGGTGGGTCATCCTATCCTATCCTAACTACAAAGAGAGGGAATTTTTTTCACTTTTTTTTTTTTACTCGGAGACCGAAGGTCACGAATTTGAATCCCCTGTCAACACTTCCTCGATCGAGCCTGTCGTACCGTGCTTACCTAATACGGTTTATCTCTCCGGTGTGATTTGCGGGTTACTGCACATGGAGCGAGATTTAATCAGTACGTACTCATGGGTAGCAACTGCAGGTTCCTACATAAAAAAAAAAAAAAAAAAAAAAAAAAGGGGGGGGGGGGGGGGGGGTGGATTTCCACTTGAAACTTAACAAGTGTCTCTTAGACTCTCTTGTATTTTCCAGTTTCACACCTGACAAAAATTATGTGACTGTATTCATATTAAATAATTTGTCATTTTATTGACCCTTTATTTACACTAGCTGCTCTTTCTTTTTTCCCTGCATGCAATCAAGATTATTTAAAGACTGTAACTGGTGATTGCTGCTATTATTAAAAGATTTTTCTCCTCTTTTCTGTATGCTTTTGGTGGTTTTGCACTTTGCTTAATTACTCATACAATTCCACAATGCTTGCGAAAATAATAATTAACATGTGTACAAGGATACAGACTCGTCTCCCTTATTAATGATTGAATCGCTCGTTTATATTTTAGACAGAATAGATTGCTCGCATGAGCCTTCGGATTCCATAGTAAGCCCAAGTAATATATAGTGTTGTTAGAGCTCTATTTGTTGATTTATGGGTTTCTGGTAATACCCATCGCTGTGTATTTATTTTATGTTCTTGATTCCACTCTTTTTTCCCTCTTAATATTGGTTAGTTCTCCATCATTGAAGTCCTTTTCTTGACTAATTTTAAGACTTCTATGGAGAATTCTTGACAATTATCACAATTCTTTTTGTTCAACCTTTTCATGTTAAGATATTTATTCACTCACTTTTTTTTTCTGTTTAGGTGGGAGAGGGCCAAATTTCACAGGCAAAATGAGGGGGGGAAATCACTTAGTTCATAAATAATTAAATTTTACTACCATGTTCTACTGTTTGATTTTGGTGGGTAGTTGTTTATTTAAGGTCAAACTTAGGTTATGGGGTATTTAAATGACATATTCTATGTTTTAGCTTTGTCATCTGCATAAATATCTGATCAAATACTGCAGAGGGCATCAAATGAGTGAAGGTTGATTGAAATATCTGGTAGGAAGCATTAATACTGGATTCTTGTTCTGCAGATTCTATTTTGAATGTAAGTGTTCAAATCAGAATTTCTACAGAAAATGTTTTTATTTTTCATTTATGTTGAGGTAATTTAGATTGAATTATCTGGTTGACAAGTATTATCTTGAAGGAAACTACAATATGATATCAAGTTTGATCAAATGCCAACCTGATCCTCCCCCCAACGCCCCATTTGATTGCCTGTTGATGCTATGATCCATAATGACATGATATCAAGTTTTATGTAGTTATGTGTATCGAATGAGCCCTTTATTTACAAAGTCCAATGCTATAATCCTTTGTTGTGTTAGCTTGGTCAGCGTTTTGAGAGTTTGTACTGTATTGGCTTCAGATATACAATCTTCTGACTGGATTGGAAACTTAAATAAGTGAACTCAAATGGCTAAATATCCATTCTCAATCATGTACAAACATACTCTTAATCAATCCATTTAGACCCTATCATGCTTATGTATTTTAGCCAAGGGAAATTTGAGGTTGTCGTACAGATTTTCTCACTGGTGAGTTTTTAGTGCTACTACTTGAGCAGCTACTCACTGCTGATAATAATTGGCTGACAAAGCTTGAATGGTGTCATCCTAAATATAATCCGTTTATGTAAATTCGATGTTGCAACTCCTTTTTTTTTTCAATTGAAACAAAAATGTGTTGAGTCTTTCCTTACCGGGAGTAAAACAAGTCTTTTTCTGTAGTTTCTGTTGCCTATTAGAGCTATTTCTCCCAGGAAATTGGACGCTCTCTTATCTAGTTTTGCTTATGAATCAAATTTTTGGTATTTTACTTATTTGGCGTACCTTTTGGTTACTTGTAGGCTGAAGCTTTCTTGATTTGTATGCGAATCTATTGTAATTTTGGTATCTGATATGAGGAAGGCGTTATATGTAGCTGGGTTTTGTGAAAATTAGTCACATTCATGGGGGGCTGTGTTTCAAAACGAAAACAACAGGTGAAATCAAATGCCAAGTACTTGTATAAGTCTTGCAAATTTCGTCGAAAAATTGCCCCATCAGTTCCAGTTGCACCAGTCAAACCCCTTACTGATGCAGGAAATTATGTAAACGACTTTTCTGTCCAAGAATTAGCTTCTTTCGACATTCAAAGTGGCGAAACAACCATCTGCTGCAGGTCTGAAGTTCAAACTCTCCAACGTTCTGAGTTGCAACATAACCACAATGAAGTTGGCATAAATGGTACAGTTTTCTCTTGTTTCTTCTTTTCTCCTTTTATTATTGCAAATGTCACCCAAAATATTAATTTATAACGATTTAGCAGGAACATGCCAAGAAGAAGAATGGTTTGACTCTGTTAGTGTTCTCGATTCTGATACTGATGAAGATTTTGTTAGCACTGATTGTGGTAATTTCAGATAATTCTGTTTCGATTTACATTTCACTGCAATAGTATTTTGATTCTGTCTTTTAACTTTTTCTTCCAGAATCTTTTACATCGTTGAGTACAGCTGGGAGCTCGTTATATGGGCGAACTACTCAATTTGATGATAACTCGTGCTTTGTTGACAATGTGTGTACAACTGAGGATAAACCTATGAATATCTTGAACTACAAGGAAAAGAAACAAAATGGCTTCAGGCAGCTAAATGCAAATACACAAAATACAGATCTTTTATACTTTAAAAAGGCTGAGGAAACTTTTACAAAGAGGATTGAAGTCAGTGTACAGCATTACGAAGAAAAAACTGGAAGAAACAATTTTGAGTGTTGCTTATCGCACTTTCATCCTTCAGTTGATGCCTCTGATATAAATCAGCATACGTCGTCCCCAGGCTCAACATCAAACAGAAGGAAGTCAACCGGTACAGTGGTTCCGTTAGAGAGGAAACTCTTTGATAGAGAAATTCCAACCAAGTACTGTAAGTAGAAAATGTACTCTATTGAATAAGTTATTTATAGCACACAGTTGAGATTAGATATCAAAACAAGTAAAGAAGGAAGCATACTAATACATTTATTATGACAGGTTCGTCTGAGAGATTTCTATGTCATCCTAGAGCTGGACACCTGATTCCATGCTCCACGGAGAAGACAACTCAAGGATGCTGGTGCCCGCTTGCACCTTCTGCCTTTAAGCTACGCGGAGAAAATTATTTCAGGCATGTTATGTAGTAATGATCTAATATAGTCTACAAATTTGCAGCTACTTCGTGGTGAGCGTCTAGATTTGTCTCACTTCTAACTAGATTATTATTTTTCTCAATGCAGAGATAAAAAGAAATATCCTGCTCCTAATTACTGCCCATACATACCAATTGGCACTGATTTATTCGCCTGCCCCCGAAAGATACACCATATTGCACAGCACGTTGAACTTCCTTCTGTAAAGTCACACAATGAAGTGCCTTCCCTACTGATTGTTAACTTACAGGTCCATTCTTAGTTTCCCTAACATAGTATAATAGTTGAAATAATCTATATTTTGTTAACAAGTCCTGCTGTGGTTTCAAGTAATTATTAAATCTTTGAGTAGACTGTAGACATAGGGATGAAATGAACGGACAGGAGAAAATGATTCATGTAGTCGACCCAAATTTACTGGGAAGTAGTTTTTGTGTTGTTTGTTATTCCTGTTGTTACCCCTTGGAGACTTGATTCTGGATGTTCTTATGGCAGCTTCCTGCATATCCTGCTTCCATGTTCCTCGGTGATAGTGATGGGGAAGGCATGAGCCTCGTATTATATTTCAAATTATCCGAGAATTTTGACAGAGAGACTTCTCCACAAGTTTTGGACGCCATAAAGGTACTAAAAAGTCCAAAGATTACTAGTTTTCACTTCAACCTCTTTTGTTCGTGTGGAGTACTCCAAAAATCTGTTCGTTATTTTTTCGACAATTTGCTTATTTTTGTGGGTTTATTAGTGCAAGAAAATATCGGTTGACGGCTTCCATTTGTTTATACCTCAGAGATTTGTCATGGATGAGATGGAAACTGTGAAGGGTTTTGCTAAAGAATCTACAGTTCTTTACAGAGAAAGGTTAAAGTTCTTGGTAAATGCTGTAAATCCTGAGGACCTCCGTTTGAGTTCTGCCGAAAACAAGCTTCTATCCGCATACAAGGATAAGCCAGTACTTTCCCGTCCCCAACATGTTTTCTTCAGGGTACAAATTCTTGCTCAATTATCTGTTCATAGTTTGGAAGAGATTAATAAAACTCCCAAACATGTACAAAGTGTGCGTTTTGGACCTTTCTGAATACGTCTGTCTTATTTAATGCTGCCTTTTGCCACAATCTTTATTTGATTTGGTATTTATCAATTTTTCTTTATATGAACTTTACTTTTGCTGGTACCTAATTACTATGAGAATGAACTTTCATGATTTCAGGGACCTAATTACTTTGAAATTGATCTGGATGTACACCGTTTCAGCTACATATGCAGGAAAGGACTCGATGCATTTCGAGCACGTTTAAAACATGGTATACTCGATCTCGGGTTGACAATTCAGGTAATCCTTTAAATATTTTCACTAGAAACCAATATCAAGTGATTGCATTATTGCAAGAAGTTTTGTGCTTCGTCTTCTTGAGAGTCGATACACCAGAGTTCAATTGGGTTATAGCTCAAAAAATCGACAGATTATGTTCAGATTGTGAGAACATAACATCGAGAAAATGGTCACTGCAGGCACAAAAGCCCGAGGACCTGCCTGAGAAAGTTCTGTGCTGTGTTCGACTGGACAAAGTAGACTTCGAAAATCGTGGCCAGATACCGACACTTGTAACACTTAGTGACAATTAAGGCTAGGTATTGATCGATTGGTGCATCGAGAAACGACATTTTAAGCTACGGGAATCTTTAGGAGCCATAAGTGTGAAATTCTTAGCACAACTGTGGTTCATCTGATTGTGAAAAGAGAAAAGAGTACAAGCAGAATATTCTTTCTAACTATGATTTTAAGTATGGAGGTGAAACCTTTTGAATACAAGGAGTAATAATTTATTTTAATGTACTTTGTAACACAAGCGGAAACAAAATGAAAATAATCAATGTATCAAAAAGTCGAATGTTGCAAATATAAAGGAATTCAACATGAAGCTCCTATATCTTTTTTTCCCCCTCACGTTATGTTGATTGTCAGGAGACTTGTTCGAGACAAATCACGAAAGCTCATATGTGAAAAATTACAAAGAATAAATAAGAGAAATAAGATATGCCATTTGGTGTGTCAAACACGTCCTATAGTGCTCTGAGTTAAATACTTTGAAATAATAAATACTTTAAAATTTGCAACAAAAGGCACTACGTCCGAAGAACAACTGCAGGTTCAAAAATCCAACCTAATTTCTCAAATTCAAGTGTCAACAGCCATGCTTGCAATACAACAACTAAAATATAAAGACAATTACAGAAAGAACGATTGAACATGGTATAATAGTACAAGTACTATTTCGTTTAATGAAATTTTACAAAACAATTCCTATAGAATTCACATAATCACATCTTTGTGTTTCTTGCGGCAAACATTTGTATTACCTAGTTTCTGTAATTTTCGAGTCGGGTAAATATTACTTAAATTAAATTCCTGGCCCCAAGTATAGTATAACATAGATCTTACTAAAACAAATTTCTTCTACGATGTGGCAGCATTTTCATGTCAACTGACTGTCTTTCAGTCACTTCTCAAGAAAGTTGTGTTACCTGTTCTTTGAATCGGAGAAGTGCTATAGGCTGTTGTTCATTGTTCCTGAATTCCCTTTTTCTATTTGCTGCTTGACTATCTATTAGAGCACCGTGTGGTCTCGACTGTGAAGCAGCATTGGCAGTGTTGTGGCTGGTATTCTTAGCAGAAGGTACATCATGGTTATGCTTTCCCTCATACGTTGTTACGACAGCTTTTGGGTCACTTGCAGCCCTTTCAATGTGCTTCCGGACATTGCATCCTGTGTTAGTGCATTTATAGTAGCTTCTGTAAACGGAATAAAAACGATTCAGAAAACAAGCAGAAGAGGATATCTACATTGTGCGAAAGACATTCATTACTAGCACCAAGAAATGGATGGCAGATATTCAATGATATCTCCAGAGTATAAAGTGCAAAGGGCCTAGCAGCACTTCCACACCCAAAGGAGCTAACCTCAACGTTTCACAGAATTTTTTTTTTCAACACAATCATGTCGAGATTTTTACTTTTAGCAGATTTGATATATCAGACATGGAGGCTAATCAATTGGCAGTTCACAATTAGCTGCACTTAAAACATGAAAGATTGAAGAAACAGATTCCAATTTTCCCCCTTCCAAAGCTAGAACCCAATTTAAATCATCCATACAACATCACAACATATAGTTTTTATAGTGGAAAAGGAGGAAAATGTTTCACCTTGGATGTGGGTTCCCTTTAACGGCCTTCTGGCCATACTTTCGCCACCTATAACCATCATCTAAAAGATCGACTTTACTGGCCGTTTGGACGATGATTCTAGGTTCTGTAACTGTCAGGTGGGATGATGCTTGCTCTGAAGTCTGAACCTCTATGTTCCTGCTAATATTTCACCATAGAATACTAATCAAGTTGAGCAGAACAATAAAATATTTTAAAAATATTTTCGCATTTGGGAAAATAAGTATACCATCGCTTGGATTCTGGTTCATCGTCATCCCTTCCATCTACTCTAGTTTCAGTTTCCCCCAGTTCCTCACTGCCACTTGATCCAGATATATGCTCGGGTATAACTTGGCAAGATTCCTGATCTTTGTCAGATAATAAACCTTCCACAGATTTGTTCATATTTCGAGTCAGACCCTCGGAGCTCAATTCAGAGTTTCCATGAAGGTGCACGCTTCCATTTGAATTTCCAGCACCTTTTGTACACTTACTGGTCTTTGGATGATTGTGCTGTCCCTTGTATATGATTTCAATTATTTGACCATCTAGAGACCGCTCCACTTTCTTCTTGACTGGACATTTCGGATGAGTACATTTATAATAGCTTCGAGGATATTCACCGCCCTTCACCTGCTTCTGCCCATACTTTCGCCAGTTGTATCCATCATCTGTAGGTTTATCAACAGTGAAATTAGGAGGTTGAGATTTCTGATCAGATTGGGAAACATCAGATGACTCCTTCATGATGTCAGTGTCACGGACAGGAGGTGGCATGTGTTGCAAAGATATAATGGAAGAACGAGGTTGCAGCTGTGACGGTGATGAAGTAGGACCTGCTGATAAAGATGGATATTCAGATTGGACATGCATCTGGGCTTGAGTTTGAGTCTGAGCTGAAACCTGAGCCAGCATTTGTTGATGAGACATTCCAAAAAAGCCCTACATTAAGCAAAAAAATAAAAAAATAAATAGTTGAAACAGGTACAGAGTAACAACTCCAAGCATTCGACTAATGCTATTAAGGAAGCAAAATCAAGACACTTGACAGCAATGCTGTAAAAGTTGTAATTCCCATGAGATATAACACCAATAATACACTCCAGAATTGCTAACAAAATTTTATATGTTTTGGATTACTGGGAAAATGTCATTTGGTCATGCTTATGAATCACTCTGAAACTGCTCAAATTTTCTGCCTGTTTTTATTACAAGTAAATAATCATATGCACAGGTGGGCAACAATCACGGATCCAGAACCAATTAATCACTTTAAGGACCATTGCGCTAACCTTTATTAAAAAAGGTTCAATAGAAACAAGATGCAAATAAGAATGTGAGACAAGAATCACAATATCACTTAGCATTCCTGAAAAACACAGATATAAAAAAGGTACAGAACTTAAATGCGAAGCCATAGGTCCGGCTACAATGGGACTTCCTTTTATTCTATTTTTCTGTAGTCTGTATAACAAAGAAAAATCATTGACAAGCTGTGATATGATGAAGAAGTATAGTATGACAAGAATTATTTTCTCAGTATGGTTTTGTTGTCAAGAGAAGTATAAACCATAATATTTATATTAGAATGCAACTCTTCATTGATTCGGAGGTTAAACCACCCAAGCCTTCTCTTTAAAAATTAAAATGAGCTTTCCCAACAATGTCCATGCTTATTTCACCCAAAGTGACACCAACTTGCCACCTGTAGCAGGATCTTAAATAGGGTGCTTTATGATTTTTTTTTTACAGCTGTCAAACCAAATCCTCAAATAGGGAAAAACATATTTCTCAGTTTTACCCAGTTGAACTTTATGATTTTACATAAAAAGAAGGTCCTGCTTCTATCATACTACCATAGAAGAAAGACATCAAGTAATTTAACATATGACATAATCACACCAGCACATGTGAAGCAGACTACAAATAAGCAGAAAGCACTAGGCTGTCATTCTTCGGCTGTGACAAGGCGGAAGCCCTACAAATACAGCTGACACTAGCACTCAGTGGTGCGAAAGGGACGTGTTGCATGCAAGGGGCCATAGGCAGGGTGAAGAAAAAAATTATAGGCAAGAGGCTGAAAGGTAGGCACTGCAAGCCATGATGAGGGGCTGAAGGCACCGAACGGAAACTAGGCATGCAGCAGAGCCTGCAGGGTGCAGAGAGTCCGAAAGCTGATCGTTACGGATGCAATCTAAGGCCAGCTATAGTGAACAGTGTTGGCAGATGGCCCACACATTTGGTGAAACTTCAAAGAGGTTAAGAGTATTTCTTAGAGAGACCTGCAACACGTCTAAAAGAAAACCTTGGTAGAATGTTCTCATGTAAACTTCTTAGAGAACAATCTAGAAGCTAATCATTACCGCAGGATGGATTGATCTCCACCTTTCATTTGTAAACCAAGTTGGCAAAGTAGTTAAATTAGTGAGATTGAACTTTCTGTGAGGGGCATGTGAGGACTTGAGAGCACATGTTGATTTTAATACAAGAGTCGTATACTTTGTTTTTACATCTCTCGTCTTCTTTACATTAGTGATTTTTGAGTGCTGCCAATCAAGGGAGGTTGACTAAACTAAGACCGCAAGGCACCATGTGCTAGGAAATTTTATAAATTGAAAAGCAAAACCCACTTAGTTAGGGGGACATAGTGAGCTTTCCCCGTCATTATACATAAAGTTAACACAATACATAACTTGAAAGATGAAAATGAAAAGAGAAAAAATGCAATGCAAATAAAATAAAACACTATCTAAGCCGCAACTTATGATTCTTTGAAAGATCAAACTTATCGATTATGAGATTTGAATTAATACTATCAACACCTTACTTTCTCAATATAGACAATCATGAAGTTTGCTAGGAATACATTCTCCATTTTGTTACATCTTGTTATGTTATCGCTGTTACATCTTGAACACGTTGCCATAAGTGTTGTCACTTCCCAACGTATAAGAGAAAAATCAAAATTAGCACCAAACCATGCAATTTGCCTAACTAGAAACCCTTTTTTTTTAACTAGTTTTGTATTTATCTTAGCATCTCTCCGTTCTATCTCACTGATGCTAATACCTTGAGTTACATTCTTTATATTGTCCAGTATTAGGCTCCACAAATGGTTAATGTCTTTAGGAATTAGGCCCAACTTATCTCGTTCATACTTTCAAGTTTCAATAGTATATTCATTGAGCTAAGAACCAATTTCTTGTCAGGTAGAAATTCCCTACTTAATTTCAACATCAAGTAATAATTTGAATTACTCTACAAGTTAACTATGATACCATAATTCAAGAACAATGAAAAATATAACTTCATGATTAACATCTAGATGTATTTCATTAATTTATTAACTGATTCATCAATCCGATCCCAATATGTCATCTTCAATGCTTCATCTCACTAACGGGTCACGAAGTCACAACACATGCCATTGAAGTGTTAATGAGCAAGCTACGTGCAATTTTTTTATATAATTCTTATTTATGGTGTTGGATGGGTGGGCTCAGCAGGAGTTGAGGATATGAATGTTGCACGTGAGTTTAGAAGAGCCAACTCCGTGACAATTCGCTCTCTCTCTCACAAATAAACATATTGACACAAGATTTGCTTTTCTCGCTTTGTATTATGCAAAGTAAAATTTATGTCTAAAGAAACTAAGTAAAACTTGCCATAGGGATTTTGAAATAAACAAGTATATTGGAAGTGCACTACATCTCCATACAAACATCACTTAACATTTCCTATTATATGCAAACTAAGTCATATGTTTCATTTAAATTTTCAGATGGAAAGTGCTTAGAACCGTTTGTGAGGTGGATCCATGGGCAAAGTTTAGTTAGTTGCATGCAAAAGTATTGGACATTTCCCACGTTTGATGTTGTTTGTTTTTTGTTTATGTTTTTGGTCATTTTATTATTAAATTCAAATAAATGGAAGCTTTTCTTAAGCAACGCATTATACTATTATACATTTATAGTTTGGTGTTTCTCCGTGCACAAAAGCGCAACTTTTGCATTTTCATACCATTTAAATGTTATAATATTGACCTTAAATATATGTTTATTGAATATAATCTATCAAGGATAAAACACATTATACCTTTGTTCATGAGATGCTATTATGTAACATTCTGACTTGATATAGACAGCCAGGATATTATTTGAAGAGGTTGACACTAAATAATATCACACCCCAACAATGACATTGGGATAATGAGCTTTAGACGATAAAGTATTGCACATTTTGGAGCTCTATTCATGTCAAGCTGAAATGGTGAAAAATAGCGATTTATTGAAAAATTTAAGAGCAATTTATGGATTTGTTTAATGTGTGTTGACTTACTTTGAGATGTAAATACAAGAACATATAGGCATGACAGAAACCCAAAGGGAAATGGGCATTGTTTTGACTCATTAATTAAGCTCAACTTTTTTACAAGTTAAATCGAGCATATTGTTAATTTATTATAGCGCATATTATTAGCGGTTGTACTACATGTACATAATAGGTTTTACATAATGATTTGCCTACAATGTGTTGAGATATAATTGAATCGGGATTTCTTAAGAAAAAAACTTCCCCACTCTCTTTTTTGACACCTCATCTATATGTAAACTATTATATAACTACTTATATGCAAGTAGTATCACTCTATTATTAGTTTAAAGAAATAAGTTATATGCAAAGAAAGATATAAAACAACAAGAATAACCAACCCACCCTCTATATTCGGAAAAATAAAAAAACTAACCAACCCTTTTGAATTACTCCTAACTTACATGTTGGGAATTGACCCCTCGATCGCCCACATCATCCGTGCTCAGAGAAAATAACGAGACAATATAAAAATACTGTCAAAATTTTTCACTATAAGAAAACTAGCTACAATTATATAGAATTTCATATATCTAAAACCCCTCAAATATCATAGGAAAAATAAGACCATTATTAAGAGGAGTAGCCCAAGATCTTTATTAATTGGTATGTGTCTACATCTTTATTCGATGTGGGATTATATTGGGCCTAACTCCACCTAATAAAACCGGCTTATTAGGGGAGGATTACCCTCACCTTATTAAGTGGATCATTTATATTTTCCCAAACAATGTGGGATTCTAATACGCCCCCTCACGCACAGCGTGGACCATGCCAAACAACTGTGAACAAATCGATATTGGGGGGCACCCAACATTGTATAATTGGGTCTAACTCTGATACCATGTTAGGAATATTGGGCCTTTCCTAACATGGTATCAGAGCTAGACCCAATTATACAATGTTGGGTGCCACCCAATATCGATTTGTTCACAGTTGTTTGGCATGGTCCACGCTGTGCGTGAGGGGGCGTATTAGAATCCCACATTGTTTGGGAAAATATAAATGATCCACTTAATAAGGTGAGGGTAATCCTCCCCTAATAATCCGGTTTTATTAGGTGGAGTTAGGCCCAATATTCCTAACAACCCTAACCTTACCAATTTCTACTATTTGTACAACCCCATAAAGAGAGAGAGAGAAGGAAAAATAAAAAATAAAAAATTAGGATGCTAAGCTTATAATTTTTCCTCTAAAAAACCCTCACATCAAGTAGCCGAAAGAGAAAAACCACTTCAATTTATAATGAATATTTATTCAGTTCTTAACCTAATACATTAGGCAGACTCCAGGAACAATTCTGCATATTCCATTCCTTTCCAAATTGAGCACCTTTGCTTCCAATAAATATAAGGCACATAAAATTAGAAAAGGAACTTTTGATCACCTAATTTTTTTCTTTATTTGCTTTTGAAATCAGTAGCAAAGATTTAGCAAGTTATTGGCAATATTTAAAGAGCTTCTCCAATGCAGTGGATTGTTTAATAGACGATGCTTTTGAAAAAATTCGTCCAATGCAAGCTAACAAGTACTCCATCAAGCTAACGGGACAGATGAAAAATAAACATTGACTAGAATTAGAAGAAGTTCTTTCATACATGGTATCTCAGCAAAATTTATATTTTCTATGCATATTTAAATTTTATATTTTAATGCACTAGAGACCAATTTGAATTTGAGTGTCTTCATTAAACATCAATGTTGCTTACGTTGAAAATCTTTCAACCTTAGTGCTACCTCGATAACAACCCATATAATGCACTGGAGATGCTCTAACATTACATATATTCCTCTCCTGGAATAATAAATGCTCATAAACTATTTTTATTTTCAATTCATAAATTTCGTTGTTTTCCCAACAATTTCCACCATCTCCTTCTCCAATTCCACACTACCGCTAAACTAATTAATCATGGAGCACATAAAATCTCACTCATAAATTGCAATAGCCAAATACGAATTCTATTTACCATTAACACATTTAATTGAACAGTGATGATGATAACCATAAACGAAATGATACGGCACCACAATTAACTATATAACTACATCTTAAAATTGATCAAAGCTATGTTAAATTGAAGCCAAAATTCAGTACCTGAGTAGGCGGAACGAACCCAGGAGAACCAAGCAAGCTCGCCGGACTCAATCCTGGAGGTATTGTAAACATCCCAGGCTGCTGCCACACGACTAAACCAGCCGGTCTATTCTGCTGAAATCTAAAATCCACACCACTACCACCTCCATTATCCTCCGTATTCTCCTGCTGAACCGACTGTGAAGGTAAAAAATTGTGTCTTCCGTTTGGCACAGCCGACGGTGAGACCATGGCTCCGGCAAGAAACTGCGAGAACGAGCGGGAGTCATTGTCGGGTTCATTTTCCGCAAAAAAGCTGGAGACCAAGGTCATCGGGCCCGGGCTCACCCCTGGACCACCTGTAAACAAACTTTCCATTGAACTCGTCGGAGGCAAATCGATCCTCGGCCGAGTAGGCTGAGATGATGGTGAAGGAGGTTGATTCTCAGCCATTAAACTTAGTTTTGGCTTCAACATTATGAATTTTCAGATCATTCAAATTTTCAAGGAAGAAGATTCAATGAATCAATTCTTTGTTCTATTAAGGGAGAAGAGACTTGAGAGATAGCTTTTTGTTTTGAGCTATTTTCTGCAGACTGCAACCAGAAGTCGCCGCCTTGTTCTGTGAACTTTCAAATTTGCAGGCAAAAGTCCACGGAAGTATAATGAAGTTAATTTTCACATTCGCCCCCCATAATGAGTTGTAATATTGTTTTCGCTCATTTTTTTTTTATGGGTAATTAGTATATAACGATATCACATTTCACTATTATTGTTAGGGATGGACAAAATGTTCAGACCAAATCAAATCAAATCAGAACCTAACCAAATCAAGTGATTCGATTCGGTTATACAAAAAAAAAAAAAAAAATAGTTTTGATTCTTCGAACGAAAAACCATTTGATTATAGTTTTGATTCAATTCTGATTTTAGAACGAGAACCAAATCGAAAACCAAACTTAATTTATAATTTTATTTTTTGTATGAATTTGATTTTATATTAACTGAACCCAGCCAAGTAACCATTATTTTGGTACAATCCATAAAATGTGTTTAACCCATTAATTTAAATTGTATTTAATATTAGTGTTTAAACATCATTTCAATGCATTATTTCAAATTCAAACCCTCAAAGTCCCTGGACGCCTTCCTAAATTCATAATCCCTCAAACCTCAACAACGCAACTTTTCTGTGCGAAAACTCCAACTTTGTCGTCACCAATTTACTGTTCCTCCAAGCCATCAAGGACGATGTATAGTAAAAAAATATCATAATTTATTGGACATCTTTTTTTTTCTTCATAGTTTTTTGTGCAACTCAAGACATAATTTGCATTGAGGAGACGGAGTTCTATGAAGAAATTGAATCTGGTAAAATTTATTTTATAAAATATTATTACATTACATCTTATTAATTGTAAATGGTTTTAATTTATTTCTGTTTGTTTTAATTGTGTATTTTGAATTATGTTTGTACAATTTCTAAAAGTTACAACATAAGTAATGAAGTATTAAACAATTAATGATTATTTGATGGTAAGAGATAAGTTGCTCGTCTTGGTCATTTTGTCACCACCCCTGTCTATTAGTTTCGAATTTTAACTTTATATTTCAGTTTCATATTTCGTTTTTCTCATGTAGGTCTAATGGTTTCTTGTAAAGGAAATGATTGGACGTAGGATGAAAATGGAACTCGATATTATTAACTTCTCGCAATAACTCATTTGTTTGTATTTTGTTTGTTAGTTTGGACTTTTATGATCTTAATTATTGATAATTTGAACTTGCTAACTGTTTGATACTTATATTTTTTATTTAAGTATATATTAGTAACTTATAGATATGATGCAAGTCTGAAAATTTAAGTAATAATACTAGAATCAGACCAAATCGAACCAGAACTAAATGGTTCGGTTCGATTCCGCATCTTAAAAAAAACTATTTGGTTCCATTATATATATAAAAAAATCATTGGTTCATAGTTCGGTTCGGTTCGGTTCTCTTGGAACCGAACCAAATGGAACCACGTCCAGCCCTAATTATTGTGGAAAATATCATTACCTTTCATGTTTTGACATCTCACATTTCATTACCAAAACGTTATTATCATCCATTTTCTCAATTAAAAATTGTGAAACAATGAATATACTATTTTCTTTAAATAAAACAAAAAGAAAAAAACTAATTACAACAATATTCCTAATTTTTTTTAAAGGTGCAAATGTGTCTCAAATACATTATTAAAATGGTAATTAGCACATAATATCCATACATTTTATTATTATTGTGAAAACATCAATACCTTTCATTTTTTGGTATTTTCACCCTCAATTAAACATTTGATTGTGCAAACCAAAATCTTTATACATTTCCATCCAATTTCTCGATAAACAGCCGTGAAATGATGAATATACACTTCTATTTAAATAATATAATAATAATAAAAGAAAACTAAAGATTTTTTTAATGTCTAATTTTTGAATAATTTATTTGAGACTCGTTTGCGTTTTTCAATTTTTTTTTTAATTTATAATAAATTTAATTGGGATTTATTTGCACTTTTTTTTAAAAAAAATAATTCCTATTTTTTTAATAATTTATTTGGGACTCGTTTTCACTTTTCTAAAAAATTGGGGCTATGATTGTAATTAATTCTTTAACTTTTCATTTAAATAAGAAGATATATTCGTCATTTCATAACTCTTTATTGAGAAATTGGATGAAAATAGATATAAATGATGGTTTACACAATAAAATGTGTAATTAAACGTGAAAATGCAAAAAAAAAAAAAAAAGAATATGCTAATTACCTTTTTAATAATTTATTTGGGACTCATTTGCATATTTTTTTTTAAAAAAAAAATTGGGATTATGGTTGTGTTGCCTTTTTTATATCGCAAGTGTACGATATCGTAACAAGTAATATAGTGAACCTTTGAGTCCGAATTATCGTTCCCACAATGACTATATTTTAGGTCTTAATTTACTTTTTCTAATTCATATTTGACAAAAGCAAATATATATTTATGATGATTGTGATTATTTTGATTCACTACTTTTAACAAATTGAAAATATAAAATGATTGCAAACAACGGATAATTGGAGAAACAAATATGTGATAAATATTAGGGCATAACAATTTCATCTATAGATCACATTTATTCTTAATTCAAGATTCATAACTTAATTTAGAGTTCGATCGAATTCTTCTATTGTATTCAATTATCCCTCTTGAGTTCTCATTGAGCCTATTTAACTAATTTAATTACATATCTTTATGTGAATCAACTTTAATTAAACAAAACATTAGTTCTAAGAATTCATATTATGATCGCAATAATTAGTATACGTATCTCTATACGTTATACTAATTTACCGAGTTTTTTTATATGGTCCAAATCTCAAACTCACCTCTCGATTCGTAAAAGAATCACATAATTATCAAATTTTTGATCAGACAATTTAATGCAATAAACTCATTATAAAACCAACACATAAATAAATAAACCACTTAAATCTTGAATATAAAAATAAATGATCACAAGTCGATTAAATTGTTTTCCCTAATATAAAAATTAGTTATTCATGCTGGAAAAATAAAAACAAGAAAAAGTGAAAATATGTCACCAAAAATTGACGAAACTTGAAAATTTCTGATATTGTAATTCCTTTTCTTTTTCCCTTTTTTTCACTTTCTGTGCACGTGTCT
>CAIGRF010362134.1:6325-26240 GCA_903798235.1 Fraxinus ornus | reverse complement strand
TTCTAATTTGTCCCACAAAGCCTTCACATTATCCAGTTTTCCAATTTTTCTCAACACTTGATTAGATTAATGAAGAATTATAAAGGTATATGCAAGTTCATAAGATTCAAGTTTTTGATCTTTAGTCATAGTAGCAGGATATTCACCAGTTATAACCTTAGAAACTTTCTGTTGAACTAAGACCCCTTTCATTTTTTGCTGCCAAATGGCAAAATCCCATTTTCCATTAAAAAAATCCAAGTTCAAACGTTGTAGTTGTCATTTGAAGTTTTTAATCAACACAAAAAAAGGTATTTGAGGTCACAGTTTAACAGAAAAAAAACAAATATTTCAAAGCTAATAGAATATCACACAAACCTCAGTGTAACACAAAAAACAGAAATGAAATATCACTCAAATCAACATGCCCATAATACAGTGAATATGACGTGAAAACTTAACAGTGAATATAACCAGAATAATAACCTCGGTGAGAAACACAAAATCAATAGAGAAATTAAACCAATTAATAATCATAGTAATTCACTAATATCAGCTATAGTATATTAAACAGATTAATGTAGGAAATCCCTCCAATTTCTGATGTTAGAATTCACCAAGATTCCATGAGGTTCATGACACTAGGTCAAGGCTCGATTCTTAATCACCAAAAAATAAAAAGAATAATAAATAGTGGAAACATGGGGGAATTCACAATATTCAAGATCAAATAACACAATAATAAAAAAGGGTTAGGAATTGCCACCAAGCTGGTTTGAAGAACCAGTACCATGAAAATTTCAGGGATTCTATAGAGGCAACAACTCGAAGCTCAATCTCCAAGCCTGTTTACCAAGAACCAGTTTTCCTCAAGAAAACACAAACATAAACCACGATTAGTAGCAAAATTGAAATCTCAGGTTTTCACTGTAAAAAGAGATCAGTGAAGAGTAGGTTGTGAAATCGATTTACACACCCAGCACCACCAATCAAAGAACCAGAAAGCCACCAAGAAGGCTTTAATACCACTTGTAGAGCCAAACATAATGGAAGCAGAATACTATAGCACGAAGAACAATATCAAAACACCAACACCAAAGGATTTGATTATCACATAGGGCTCATAAATAATTCATTGTAACCTTCTGTACAAAGAAACAACCACAAAGACACCAACACCCTAAAGAAATTGACTACGCAACTACTCAATGAACCCAGACCAAACAGATTGATCTAACATAAACCCCTCAATCAAAGAACCACTTAGACCCTAATTATAAAGATTGATGATTAAAACTAGCAGTTTTAACCTATACACACATAATCGACAGAGAGAATTAAGAGACAAAAGCACGAAGGAAAACCCCAGAAGCTGCTCATGCACAAAGAAAAAACAGAATGAAAAGTTAAGGTCTCAAATGACCACTCATATGCCATATATATTCATTCCCTTCACCGTAGATCAGGTTATAGATCAAGGGCTCAGAACAACACATGTGTCATTCAGTTGGGGTGGATTTTGGGCCGATTCCTAAGTTTTATCGGGTAATGGCTAATATATTTCCAGCAATGGGCCAGACCCAGTTTTCATCATAGCCTATGGGTTGAATGCAATTGTCAAGAATGGCATCACAGCCCAGCAGTAAGGATTAAGAATTTTTACTAATAAAAATGACATTATTCGAGGAACCCAAAATGCTATCGAAGTAAAAGATCGTGGGTTAATAACACCAATGGTCATTGAATTCTTGAGTAATTAAGCTAATGGTTATTGAAATTATTTATTTACGATAATAGTCACTCAAGTTTTTAACTATTATACTAATGGTCAATCGGCTAAAAACATTAATGTTAAGTTCTATATAGCCCATGAAGTGCAAACTTCTCACAAAACGACGTTATTTATTACAACAAGTTAGCAAAATTCGGAGTTAGGAATTGGATATTTAACACGTTCATACGAAAAATAGTAATATAACTTTTGCTTTGGTTGATTCTTTTTGCTTGACTAGGATAAACACACTATTTTTAGCAACTATTTTTACTGGCTTAGAGTAACAAATTACGTCGTTTGGTGACATGTTGACACTTACCAGTGATGCGTTGGATTTAACATTATCGAGTAAGTTTAGGAGTGTTAAATAGATTGAGCCGAGCTCTCAACTTTCCTATCATCGGGCTTGGCTCGGCTTGCTCCACCATCTCACCACTAGGTAGGGCAAGCTGAGTTGCTCGAGACTCCCAAAATTATTATTTTTATAAAAATAATTTTTTTATATTTCTAGTTTTTCAACTCCCGAGCGAAATGATTTGAGTTGACGAGTTTACCCGTGCAACTCTAAAAGTGAATAGTACGAAAAAATCCAGCTTGACTCGAGTATATTGAAAAAGGCATCAGACAAAACATCCATTAACATATTTACGAACCGCGTAACATATTTATGAATCCCGAACCACAAAATCTAATGTGGCTCTCCCTCACATTTTCGAGACAACTTGGTATTCATCACCGGTCTAGATGATAGGGCCATCCGATTCAATGTTCGATTTATTTTCATTGGATAATAAATCAAGGCTCATCATAACCAAAATCGGTGATGATACCACTGATGATTAATACAATTATTCTTTAAATTTACATTGAATAGTTAAATTCCTTCAAATATAAATCCACTTGAATGTATTTTTCCTCCTATGTAATGAAAATAAAAAATAATAATGGCTAAATATATTTAAACAACGGCTTTTTAATAACTAAACTATATTTTAATTGCATGAAAGGTTTATAACCTTTACACATTATCATATTTATGTTTCAAACTTTTTTTATTGCATTCTTATTCTCAAACTAACATAATTGTTCATGCTTATGATTTCTCTCCCAGATTTTCTTTAAGATGGAGTAAAGAAACTCGTTTGCCCATTGTATTTTAAATAAGTAAAACATATAATAATGCAAAAATGAGGTTAAACATTAAATCATAATTTTAAAGTACGTTAAAAATATTTTTGGACGAAAATCATTATTAATAAAAATATTTTCTAATCAATGAAATATAAAAAATAAAAATGTGATGAAGAAAAAAATTAAGGATATAAGTGTGATAATAAATAAAGATTAATTTAATGTAATTAAAATATTATGTATATATAAAAAAAAGTGTGGTGTAAATATAACAACCGAAACAATAAAATGGCGGCAAATTCAAATCGACCAACTTGTTTAAGAGACGAGCCAATGAGTAGTACAGTCTTAATAAAAATGTTACAAATTCAAGTTCAGATGGATAATTTGGACGGGAGGGTCCCAACATAGCTTTGGAGCCTTGGACGGTCTTTTACATGCTCGGGTGAATTTTGATCGGGTGTCAGTAAAACGGTCTAATTATTCAATTGGACCGGCTCCTTGACCAACTCGGTTAAATTCTAATTGAGGAAATTACATGTAATACCTTAAATAATATAATAATTCTTTTAATAAATTATATCAATTTTTATTTTTTTTACTGCATTTTTTAGAGTAAAAAGTAGGGCAGGGCAAAATTCGTGAACCGAACTAAATCGAATTGAGCGATTATTCTTAAATTAAATACCCGAATGGGTATCTGAATCGAGAACAGACGGCGTTTGGTTTGGTTCGATTTTAGGTTCTAGACCAAGAACTGGAGAATCGAATCTCCCTAATGTTTTATTTTTTTTTAATCTTAAATAAGTCAAATTATTTTATTTTTTTAAAATAAATTGCTAACTAATTAATTTAGTCCAAACTCAAATTATGATTTTATATTTTTTAATTTCAAGCAAAGCTCTACTTAATCAAATTGATCTAAATTTTACTCAAATATTTTATTTTATTGTAGTATCATTTCTACCGTTCTATTATTGTGAACTAACCATCTTCATCTTCCTATGATTTTAACAGTTAAATATATGAAGAACTCAACAAAGAGAAGTGCAAAAGATATTACCAGATTGGACTACGTTTTTTTATAAGAGTTAAGATTAAATATGTTGTAGTCGAATTAATGTAGCATTATTGTAATATAAAAAAATTAATTATTGTATGAAATTTCGGAATCGAATAGATCGAACCGAACGGAATGGATCCGAACCCGAACGATTCCATAATTAAATTTATACCCGACGGTTCCATTTTCTAAATATCCGAACCGAATCAGACCATGCCCAACCCTAATAAAAAGTGAAACACAAAAACTATATATACACAAAGAACCGAACCGAACCGGACCATGCCCAACCCTAGTAAAAAGTGAATACCCAAAAACCATGTGGTGGAGTAGCTTGGTGTTGTAAAATTCGGCGCAGAATGGCTCTTTTGGGGCGAGGAGTATAAAGCTTGTGACACTGACTTGATTGGGTATAACCCGCGATTTACCTCCACCTGTGATGAGACACCGGAGCAGGTGGTCTAGGATTAGTCAGGCGCAAGCCTGGAACCTGGGTATCAAAAAAAAAAAAAAAGTGAAACACAAAAAACTATATATACACATTAAATTCTTAATATTGCCAGCATATGTTACTCTGACAAACTAGCCATAGTAAATTTCACAATACCCAACCAAAATACCCAAATTTCAGCCCTTACCTCAATAAGCCCGAAATCACATAGAACAAACAAACTAAAAAAAGAAGAAAAAAAAAAAAAAAAATCCAAATTATACAATTCAAAAATTCCCAAATCATCCCACAAATCACTCACCTTCAACACCTACGCAGTGAAATCTGTAATCTCTATTTCAATAAATGATCTTTATCATTCTTTGTTGTTGATAATCACTTTATTTGTTCAAGAATATAAAACCTCATTCGAAGTAGTACATTATTACAACTCGAGGAAGGTTTAGCTCGTAGATTTGGAAGATATCAATCTATAATCCAGTATATTTAGTTGAATAATGACTTCAACTAGTAAGCATAAGACTGTGCGCTCTGAAACCAGTAGGATGTCTATTGAAGATCCACCAATAATGGGTATTCCAAATCCCCAATTACCCATGGGTTCAATCGTTACCATGTTAGTGTTGAATAAAATGCCAAACAATTGGTGGTGTATTTTTTGGCAGCAAAACTGTTATGCTGTTTATCAACTTATATGAATTATATAGTATTATTCATATATATATCATGGTTAGAAACACATTTATCGCTTTACGCAGATTCCATGTTTTAAATAAGTTGTATGCGATATATCATTTCGTGGGTTACAGGTAAGTGGTAAGTAGAATACCATATTTTTTTTAATTACAGTGTTGTACAACTTCAACTATATTACAAAAACCCAAATTTTTTAATCAAGTTATAGGGGATTTCATTTTAATACGTGACAATCATAAAAATAGACGGTGTAGTGTCACAAATCATCAACTATTGTAATATGAACACAGGTATATCAACTTGTTTCATTGGGTAGCATCCTCCAAGATTTTAAAGTATTATGTGTAGTTGGAACAAGATAGTCAAACATCCATTTCATTTAGGCATCACATTGTGTGCATTAAACCTGTTGAATAGATACCATTCTCTTCTTCTTTACATAGCAGCCAAAGTGTACATTAAATCTGTTTATTCTCAAAACGAACATAAATTAAATTTTATTGCGAATGACATTATAAACATAATCAATGGATGTTAAATAATTTGTAATAGGTTACATGAATATGAAAATTCGAACTTATTCTAAAGGATATCTTCATAAATCATATTCATCAATCAACATTCTAAACTTTAATAACATCATGTCATCGGCACTAACAATCCTTTTGCAAGATACTTGTGCTTACACTAGAGTTCCGTACCCCTTTTGTGCTTCTTTATTTTTTTATTACAAAGCCAAAATTGAAAGACAGATAATCCAGTGTATACTGAAATCAATTTTTAAGGGAATCATCCGAATCAACCAAAATCATGTCGTTGAAGAAATTCAATGAAAAAAATACATTGACAAGAAGATTACAATGTAGCAATTAGGCATTAGAACATATTACATATGCGCTTGAGCCTGATTTTCCCAATCTAGTTGTTACAGAAGATGATATTATACCATAGGCGAATTTACCACGGAACCGAACTTAGATTCTTCACTGTCACACATCAGTTTCTTGAGTTGATTTTGAATTCCCACCTTTTCAGCATTATCAATTAAATACACATGTCTCTATTGTGCAAACTTAATTGTGGGTATAGTTATGGGTGTAATATGGAAAGATTTGGGTAAAGTATTTGTGGTGTTCTTTTTAAGTAATGTAGTATTTCCAAGCTTTATTAAGTAAAGTAGTAAAAAGTAAACTTTTATTTATATGTAAGGTAGTTGTGATTTTTTCCCAATCTAATAACTATGAATTTCAACAATAACTTGTTTAACTTACTCATTTTAAAAGTAAAATAAGTTTTGAAGAGTGTGTATTCAATTAGGACTTTTGAAAACTTTTTTAAGTGATTGATTTTTATTGAATTCAAGAACTTTTAATAGATTTGTATGGAGTTAGTGGAACTTTTTCGTAAACTTTTATAGACTTTTATTCTAAAATTTTTATAGACTTTCGCAGAATTCACATGATTTTTGAAGATTTTTTATTTAAAATGGAATTCACTTTGATCCAACAGTAAAAAATTCTCATATAGGATATTGATGATCGATTCCATGTGTTTCAAATGGAAGGCAACAATAAAAAGGGAGAAAAAAAAACGTAAAAGAGAAAAAATTATATATGATAGAAGAGAAATATAATTTTTTTTAATCATGGCTCAAGATTCGTAGAAAGAAAGAAGAAAGAGAAAAAAAAAAAAAACACACACACACACACACAAACACACACTTTTAAAAAAATTTAATTGACGTAAAAATTTCTATTGAATACACCAATACTTTTATGGAGTGTTCAAAAACTTACATTAAATACCCCTATGTTTTAAATTATATATTTATTTGTGAATGATCATTATACACATGCAGTTAGGGGTAAACACAGTTCGATTTATACGGTTTGTAATAAATTTTCAAACCAAACCACTTTAAGCTGTTTGAAATTTTTCCAAACCAAATTTAACCACTTCAATTTCTAAACAAAACCGATTCAAACCTTTTTTTTTTTGTTCAATTTAAAACCACTATTTAACAAAGAAAACTGCATATATCGCATAAGTTAAATCATATATATTAATTTAAAATTTCACGTTGAAACATAATTAATAGATTAAAAATATTACAAACCAACGTTCAACAATTCTAATCATTATAATACAACAACGTCAGTCGATACTAATTGACGAAACATTTGCAATTGTAACACATGATTCATTCTCTTCATACATAGTAGAATACCATACATGAATTCATTGATTATAGTTAAATGATATTAAACAATTAATAAAAAAATGAATAGAAAGATCAAATATGATAATAACTTCTATAACTTTTTGTGAATTACTCAATGCTTCTACCTTATCCAAATGTTAACGAATCACTATAGGTTCATTATTACTATACAACCAATTTTTTAGGCAAATGACCCCTCAACGCACTTAACAAATTCCTAAAGAAATCAAGAATCCAACCTCTAAAAGGGGATGCAAACTCAGAAACAGTTATGAATATTTGAATAGCTAACACATCTTTATTAATTTGGGAGAAATCTTGTATTTATTTGCATTCAATTTCCACCAACTTAATATTTCGAAATGCTCATTGGTCAAATGTTCAAAACGGCTATTTAAGTAATCCAACACATCATGCTAGCAAACAAAAAATCTATGCTAAATTAAAATGTGAATAATTAATTGAATAACCTGACCAGAAAACTAAGAGGTAAATAAACAAAAAATGTTATCTGCTAAAAAATTAAGGGATTCCTGCACAAATTAGAACAAAACAATACAACTATGAATAAAATATAGCAAATTATTACCAAAAAAATGTAAAAAAATATGGATAATCTAACATGGATATTTAGTTGAATTCAAGAAAATTCTTAATAGAATGAAAAGAAACGTGTGAGTTTAGATTAAAATCTAGATTTAATTATCTATTCAATTGTAATGAACAGTCGATGAATATGATTTAGCACCAGTTGTTCAACACTTCACCAGATTTGAGGGTTTTTTATTCACAGTTGTGGTGACTAATGGATATTTGGATATGATTTAATTAATTAATTGGGATGGATAGCTGTCTATTTAGGGATCGAGTTTAATTGAATTCTATCTAATATGAATATATCTTTTTAATTGTGATGTGTTTAGTTTTAATTTGGTAGGACAAAATTTAAATGGATTTATTTTTAATTTATTTATTTTGATTTTTGTAATTGGTTTGTCATTTTGAAACAATTTGCAAAGATTGAAATCTAAACCAAAACCTTTTTGAAGCAGCTTGGTTCAGTTCTAAATCAAAATGTTGACAGATCCATGGGACCTAAACCAGCGATTAAAAAAGCGTTACAATTTGACAGTTTTGTTGTTTCAGTCCTACATGCAACCATATTTATTATGACTATTATATCTATTGCAACCCTAATTCTTCCATATAAATATGTGGCATTGATTTTTAATGAAATATACACAAATCTATTGACTTCATTATTTTCTTCTCTTTTTCTATCTGTTTCATAATATGTTATCTGCCTGAAGTTAGCAAAAATGTTCTTCCTTCTACTCACAAGTCTCTAATCAAATTGAGGTAGGAAAAGCAGTTTCTTATAAGGAAAAAAAAAAAGAAGGGGACATTACTTCATCTGTATTCCAAAAGAAATTTCAATTTCAATAACAATCACAATTCGTATCATAATTAAAGTCAATTAGTTAAAAGGTAATGATGTTTATTTTCATGCGGTTTCATGTGAACGGGAAAATATGTGTGTTTTTAATAACGACTTTCTAATAATATGTTTTTAATATGTATGTGATTCCACATGAACTGGAAGTCAATTCTTTTTTCTTTTAGGCATGTTCCTGTAATATTTTTTTGATAGCTTCGCCAATATTCTTGTTTTATTGATTCATTTTGTGTAACAATGCATCATGTAGTTGCTCCTTAAGAAGCACAATATTAATATTATGCTAAAATATTACTTGCCATCGAAAAGCATAATATTACAAGATTAAACATATATTATATTTTTTGCTTTTGGTGAGTGAATTCTTACATAAATGAATATTTCTGAAAAATGATTTGTTGTTGCTCTTGAATAACACAACATTATATAAATATTTTTTTTAAAAAATATTATTTGCTCTTGAAACTCATAAAATTTTAATTTCAATATTACAAAAGAATATTAGTGTATTGCTCTTGAAGAAGCAATAGTAAAATATCAATTTTCAAATTAATAATAATAATAATAATAATAATTTTTTTTACTTTTGAAGTAGCACATGTTTCAAAGAAATTATACAATCCGATATCATAAAGAGAAATTATCTATATGAAAATAAATTATTTATTCTAAGAATCACAACTTTACAAATCTATAAATTTTCTAGAAGAATATTTTATTACTACTCGTAACACAATTTTATATTACGATAATATTCTTGTAGAACATTATTTGCTCCCGAATATTATTTTATAATAATACTATGTCATTGCTTCTTAAGAGCAAATGTTATATGTTAATAATAACTTAAACTCTATTTTCATGATAAAACAAAAATTAAACAACTAACTATTGATTTCAAGTTTTGAAGAAAAAATCTTCTATTTCGTTAATATTCATAAAGAGTATTAATTATTGCTTCTGAAAATCATAACATTACGCGTTCCAATATTTTCAAAAAATGTTATATTATTGCTCTTGAAGAAGCATAACTCGAGGTACATTAAAATGATTTAAAATGGATCATTAAGATATTTGCTTAACAGTTATTACAATTATACACACAATTCTCCAAGTAGTTCTTGAATATTAACAAAATAGAAAATAATGTTATCATGATATTGGGTGCATCGAATACCACTGAAAGATCCAAAAGAGTTAGTATTATTCGATCAAATATTAAGAGAGTCTATATTGACGATACACTTTATTCCAGCAAATCTAAAAGGAATTTGCGTATTTTAAAGATATTTGCTATAATGGATATCACATTGAAGTGATGCAAGAAAATAATATTGAAAATATTTGTATAAATTATTTTTGTATTAGACCAAAAACAGATAAAAGAAAAACTCCGACACTTCCTAATGAATAATATATCCATAAAAATAATTGAATCAAATATTATTACGAACTCGAAGTTCATTGATTCTAAAAGCTTTATAGTGCTTGTTTGTTTCTGCCTCTTTCTGGATTTGTAGTGATTTTTTTTACCATTTTATTCAAAGTCATGGGACCCACTGTGAAAGAAAGGGTCAAAGATTTCGGCCGAAATGTGTTGCAACGGTCTGAAAATCAATTGGAAAATCAATACCAGACAGGCTCATAATTTAGCATGATTGATTTGAAAAGTGACAAAGCCATATGTATCAGCAAAAACTACTCCAACAAAAATCGTATAAAAATAATGCAATTTGTATCAAACAACTAAAATGAGGATATATCACATGAGACATGACAAAACACATTTTTCCAAAATTCTTCTATACATATGAGTTTCAAAAGACGATGACATCGATTTTCAACAAATTTGCTCAAATGACAATGTGACTGATTTATTCACAAAAGTACTGTCAACATCTACATTCAATAAATTAGATCACGAGATTGAAACATGTCGATTCAATGATTTTCACTGATCAATATCAGGGGGAGTAGTTGCACTCTTTTTCCTTCACTTCACTTTTATCCCTTTGAGTTTTCACGTCAAATAATGCAATAACTATATTATTTTTCCTTCATTTGATATATTTTGTACAATTAAATTTTTATCAAACAAGATTTTAACGAAATTGATATTGTGTAATGTCATTCAAAGGAGAGTTATATGTTTATTAGCCAATAAACATTATACACATACAACCTTAACTATTATTACTATTGTATTCTTTATAACCTTAAGTATTCCCTATAAATATGAGGCTTTGATTTTCAATAAAATATACCAAATTTGTTTATCTCTATTTTTTTTTTTTTTTTTCTATCTATTTTATAAAGATTTGATCTCGTACCACAGTGAATAAAAGAAATGTTGCCAACTGTCACATCGAGTCATCGACAGTTGATATGTAAATTTAAAAAGCAATTGTCGATTTTGCATCGACTAGCAACAACATAACTAGACTCACAGTGGAACCACAGGAGATCAATTCTACTATTTCATAACACACTAATCTTTTAAATTCATAAAAAGTCTAATGGAATACACCCTCCTAAGCTCAGCCAAACATATGCGAAAAGAGTTGAGAATCATTGACACGGTATTTTTAAAAACATACCGTCAAAGCTCTGGGGTTTGAATTGTAAACTCAGAAGTGCGTGAACGATGAGATTTGATTGCAACAGTGTTTTCCTGTTGCTCACTTTCACCAATTTCCTGTTTCTTCACATCTCCGGTGAGTCCTAATCTTCTTTTTATTGTTCAATTACAGTTACATACCAAAATCGCTTGCCCCGTTGCTCATTTTGTGTAGATAATCCCTAATTTATTTTACTGAATCGATCCTGAACGTAAACCCTATACGAATCTTGCGCCCCTGTAAACGAAAGTAATTATTTGAAACTATGTTTGCAATTTGTGATGGGTAGCATTACTTTGTTATTAAACTTAGTCATTGTCGTGTTTGGCTATGCTAAAAAAGGCAAGTTATCCTAACTCACGGGGATAAAAAGTTCCTTGAAACTAACCAAACATTCTTCAAAAAGAACAGTAACTTCTACAAAAATAAAAAATTCTAAATCTTTACTAATTGATGTTGGTGTTCCATTGTCTTCAGAAGTTTTATGTGTTGTATTCTATTATTGTATGTATTGTCCCCACAATTGTACTTAATGCATTATTTACTTCGAAGTTAGATCGACTAAAGGATCCCTTTCACTATCCATGAACTGTTTTGATGCCTAATGATACCCAGTAACATACTTATCAAAATAAGAAGGATCATTTTTTTTCCCTCAAAAATATTCAGATATAAATGATGATTATTTGATTGGAAAGTGTCATTCTTTCTTTGAACGTTAGAAAGATTTTAATTTATTTTCCCAAAACAAAAAGAGAGTATATATATTTTTATTTAAATTGAGCTCAAAACGATCTTGTACATATCATTTAACGGAGCTGAGCTTCAGCTCAAACTCAGTGTAAAGCTGAATTTTTGTTTGATATCAAGTTTAATGGGGTCTTTTATTTTATATTTTTTCTTGATTTTGTTTTTGTTGTCTGAGTTGAGGATGATTGGTGAAAGCTGCATAATGGGTATATTATTCATGGCTTTTGGGCTGTTACAGAAGCATGAACAAATATTAGTGAATGATGATTTCAACGGGGAAATAATGCAGTTTTATTCAACCGGTGGGTCATTGTTATGTCGAAATTATAACAAAACAATTTTTTCTGGAAAAAAAGACGCATACACAACCACAATGTTAAAAGTGAAAGTAGTTTCTAATAAAAAGTTCATTTAGTGACATGAATATTATAAATTTTCAAATTATCTCTTTTTTCTGAAATCTAATCTAAGACCTATAGATTTTCATTATTTCTTTTGAATCTCTACCATCGATCAGTCTTTTAATTATTTTTCCATAAATTTTCTTCTTTATGTTTTAAATTTGACCATAAAAGATAAGTTTGACTTGAAATCTATGTATTTTTTTGATTGTTTTTTCTAAGACAATAAATAGTTAAAATTCTTTCAAATAACATAATCTCCAATAAGATGTTTACATTTAATTTTAGTTGGTCTGTAGACTCTGTACCAAACAATGGAGGCAGCCTAGTGGTAATGCACCTGTTTGAGAAGGTTAAGGTCCTGGTTTCAAGACTTGGTCTCCACAATTTTGCACATTTTGCAAAGGACCGCCCATTTTGCAAACAACCGCGGGGTTTGGTGAAACCAGTTTAATGTGAAACTTGGCCAGATTGGGCAGTTCATGACCTGTTCAATTGAGAACTGGTCCAAATATGCTGACCGGACCCAACCAGGTTCTGGTTCACTGGTTTTCTGGGTGGACCACCAGTCCAGTCTAGGTTTAATAACTATGATCTAATCTATCTTTTTTGTGCTACATTGGTTCAAGGAAATCCTCCTCCAAGCCAAAGTGCATACATATCTACCTCCAGTCTACCTTCTATAGCTGTTCAAAGAAATTTTTTTTTGTGCTAAATGTCGTTCAGTTTAAGTCTAATTGAAAGCATAGCTTTGCTTTTGCAAACTGCACAAAATCTGAAGCAGTCTAGTAATAAAATTAATATGTCTAGGATCAGATTGAGAAGGTCCATTGGAAATAACTCAATATTGTGATTATGAGGATCCTAGGGACTCACCTTTGCAATAGAATAACTTATGCACAAATCAAGTTGGCCTAGTTTTGATTTGTTTCTAGTCTGTAGTATATAATTTATGATGCTTTTGGGAAGAAGAAATTTATTTAACCTACTTCAATTCTTGTATATTATGTGTCACCAGAGAAAAAAGAGATTACACGCTTGACATTTTCAGTTAGCAATACCAAGTGCATTTTCTTAGCAAAAATAAGATGCATGTTAATTAATTTAATTTAATTTAACTTCATCTGGACAAGGAGATGCAAACATCATTTTCTGAGAGCAGAGAAAAAAAAATCCCGATCATGACAAGGAAAATAACTATTGAGATTTGAGTGATTATTGACACTTACATAAAGGTCTAGTTGCTTGGTATACTATTGATAAACCTATTGGTTAATGGAAAATTGTTTTCGTTTGATTACTTTTTCAAAGATAAGGACTTAAGGTTAGGAATTTTTTTTATGGTTTGTTTACCATTGGGCTGTAGTTTTCTATTTTGTTGTATCTTATTGGACGTCAGTAAACCCATTAATATTATTGGATGGTCCAGTATTGTTCATTAACATTATTTGGATGGATCCATATCTAATAACAATGGATGAATTGAGATGGATTAATGGATTTGGATGGAGATTCCTAACTGTTCTTTTATTATGCAAGGGCTAAAAGGAACAGATAATTTATGCAGTTCACATACAAATTTAAAAACTTTCTGGCGAAGTACTTTATTATCTAAATTGTTGTTTCTCCTTTTGGGGAAAAAAGGGAAGTCATGTGCTTTAATACACAATGAAAAGAGTGGGGCTTCTAAAAGTTTTCCTAGGTCAAATTTAAATTATTGTAATTGTTGGAAACAAATGGTAAATACTTGATTTGTAGCTTGTATGATCTCATTTAGAATGAACTAGTAATTATCTTTTCTTGAATCATGTTGCTTCTTATTTATACTGGAATATATTTGAATTGGAGTTGAAACATTTTTGTGAATCTATTAAATGCTTTGATATTCCAATGCAGGCAAAACTAATGACGTTTGCATTTCTCCGGGTGGTCGATTCCATCCATTTTTAAACGAAGGGAAACCTCCAAGGAAAGCAAGCAAGGGGCCCAGAGATTTGACCCTTTGCAGGGTGTTCCGCAAAAAGACATGCTGTGATGTCACTCAGACACATCCTGCTTTACTATCCATTAGGAGGCTAGCTTCCACTGGGCAAGCAAGCCAAGAATGCTTGCAATTATGGGAACTCTTAGAATGTTCCATCTGTGATCCACGGGTAGGTGTACAACGTGGACCTCCACTTGTATGTGTCTCCTTTTGTGATAGGGTGTACGAGGCATGCTCTGCTGCATACTTCTCTATAGATGCAAGAACACAGGTTTGTTCTACTTTTGATACTTTGTTTTAAGGACTTGATATTTTTTTAGTAACATTATGGGTGTGTTTGAGCCACATTATTTTGGAAGAATGTATTCTGGAATAGTAGATCGATGGAGAATGTGTGGTTGAAAAAGAAGGAAAAATTATTGATATAATAAAAAATATTATTTTATTGAAAAATGTGTGGTTGAAAATGAGTAATAAAATGAGAAAGAAAAAATTTAATGTGGGTCAAACATGGGCTTAATAAACCCAACCCATGTTAATCTCGAGAAAATTAANTCTAAACCGGAAACATCTTGTCAGGTTCTAGAACCATGTGGAGTGGGCGACCTTGTTTGCGGTAGAGCTTCGGAATGGATCTCAAATGGAACAGAGCTCTGCCGTGTGGTTGGTTTTTCTGTTGAGTCATCTTATGATCCTGAAGAAATATCGTGCTATGGTGGGAAAGCTAGTCTTGATTATA
Organism: Fraxinus ornus; assembly: GCA_903798235.1. Taxonomy (NCBI): domain Eukaryota; kingdom Viridiplantae; phylum Streptophyta; class Magnoliopsida; order Lamiales; family Oleaceae; genus Fraxinus; species Fraxinus ornus. The sequence continues at coordinate 10,977 of CAIGRF010362134.1, read as the reverse complement.
TTGCAGATTCTTGGAGAACTCCAGTATCTGGGGTTTCACACAGAGAAGAGAGCACAAGAGTTCTTGATGGTTTCAAGCAATGGGTGGCTGAAATGCCATTTAACGAAAGAGTTTCTTGGGCAATAGGAGGGATGGTTCTTACGGCAGGACTTCTATTTGCAAGGTCATTAATGCTTTTTCTAGGACGTGGTGTGTTCGTGTATGTGTGTCTGTTTTGTGCCTTTGCCCATTTCCATATGTCTTAACAGTTTCGTTCAATCACTATACTTCATTTTTGGTCAGCAGTCATCCTCACATTACTTTGAATGGACACTACAATGCTAATTGTTTTGTTTTCAACCAAAATTTGTCCCCCGGGATCATGTTTTCTCTCAAGTTCAAGTTATACCTAGGACATTGTAACCCACATCATTGGATTTAAATCATAAAGCATTTTTCTCCTAAGCTCAATGCATTAGGTTGATTGCGAAGCTTTGCATACATGATTTATCCTCTCCAGTTATATTAGGAAGATTTCCGACTACATTGGAATTTAATTGTCCTTTTGCTTAACCTTTGATGGAAAATGCAGTAAAAAGAAGAGCCACAACCGACGTCCAAAGCAAGCAGCTATTCAATACGCTGCAAGGAAACTGGGAACAAAGGTGAAATCTGCAACTCGAAGATGAATACCCTTGTGTAAATATTATCTACGGTTAACAAGTTAGACCTGCCAATGGACACTGCATTCTCAACGGTAGAATTTACTTTCTAGAGATGCACAATTGTTGTAGATTAATTTTTTATTTTTATTTTTTGTTTTAATGATAATTTTTAAGGTGGGGACGTGGTCTCATTTGTTATTCGATTTTGTTTTTGTACTTGAAGAATTTTAATTATAAAAACCAGATTTTCTTCATTGCAGAGTTTGTTGAATCGTGAAAACAAAAACGTACATGGCTTTTTCTTTTCCTCGATTCTCATCTTTATAATGTATGTGGCGTTGCCATGCTTGAGCTTCCATGTATTTATTTTGGCGTTCATTATTTGGTTGAATTCTCTCACTTTTTTGACATAATATTTCAAAATTAAGATTTTATCATCTAAATTTGTAAAACGGATATGCGTTTGAATTTGATTTTGTAATTTAGATGCATCCTACATAATAGAATCTGTATTGGTTGGTAAATATTAATTTATCTCAAATTAACAGAACTTTAGTTTAGTTTTAAAATTCACAGTTGTCATCTGCCATATCCTAAATTGATAAATTGCTTATTCACAGTCATTTTATAATTATATATTTCACATAATGTTAAGTGCTATGCAAAACTTACCATTATGCACACACATCACAAAAGTCTTAAAATTAAATTAAATGCTATTTACATTTTAATATAAAGGTAGTCATAACCGTTATTTTACCATTTTTGTGACAGATCAATTTATGGTATGATTGCCAACTAAACAATTTTGTAAGTCTGGCAAATTTATAGGTGATGGAATGTAACGCCTCGGTGAATTTTAAAATTGAAATAAAGTTCAATTACCCATTTAAGACAAATGAAAGTTTAAAGATCTGATTGACTTTTTTTTTTAAAGTTCAGTGATCACAGACGAAATTTATCCACCAAAGTTGGATGAAGACAAGAAAACTAAAAAAATCGTGAAGAAATTTACCAGATGAATGAGGAATTATCAATTAATATAATTATATAGAATAATTTATACAAAACTATGTTACAAAATTCATTGACAATTCATCATTAAATTAGCTAAAAAATAATGAAGGTGAAGCGTATATCAATGTAGAAAGCCTTTGTAACAATTCATCTTTAGAATAAGTCTTTGTGTGCTATTCATTTCTTTCTATATTTCTATACGTTGAACTTCTGTTTATAACATAAATAAATCATGTTGAGACTACTTCAAGTCAAACAACAAATGGTACGAACCATGTGGTTCCGTCTTTGGCCATACCTATATCAAACTCTCACATCCCACATGGAAAAAAAAAGAAAAGTTTGGACGTGTAGATTTTGAAAGATGGCAACAGAAGATGTTGTTCTATTTTACTACTTTGAATTTAGCAAAGTTTCTAACAAATAGGGCTCCTGATGTACAAGAAGGAGAAAATAATCGTGAATCGATTATTGAAATAGATGCATGGAAGCATACAAATTTTCTTTGCAAAAATTACATTCAAATGGATTGGACAATTCATTTTATGGAGTGTGTAGTTCAATGGACTCGGCCACTGATTTATGGGATTCATTGGAAAAGAAGTACAAGACTAAGATGCCGGAACAAAGAAGTTCATTGTTGGCAAGTTTTTGGATTAGAAAATGGTAGACTCCAAAATCGTGATAAATTTAGTACAAGAACTTCAAGTTCTATTATATGACATACATGCTGAAAAAATGGAATTGAGCGAGTCCTTCCAAGTTACTGCCATTATTGAGAAACTTCCTCTTATGTGGAGAGATTTCAAGAATTATCTCAAACACAAACGCAAAAAGATGAATTTGGAGGAATTGATAGTCCAATTGAGGATATAGGAAGACAATAGAAATATCGAAAGGAAATCTATTGTTTGTGGAAAAGTTGGACATTGTTCTAATGAATATCGAAAGTCTAAGAAGAACGCACAAGCAAATGTGGTTGAAAGAGACACCCTTTCTGAAGGGATACAAGAGATGATCTTTCAGCGGTTGTTTCTGAATGTAACAACGTTGGAAATTTAAGAGAATTGTGGGTTGATATTGGTACTACCCGTCACATTTGTGCAGACAAGACTCTATTCTCTAACTACGAAGAGTTAAATGGAGAACAACTTTTTATGAGAAATTCTGCAAGTTCTAAAATTGAAGGACAATGGAAAGTTACTTTAAAGATAACATTCGGTAAATAAATCGTCCTCAACAATGTGCTATATGTACCAGACATTCGCAAGAATCTTGTATTCGGGTCTATACTTAGCAAAAATAGCTTTAAACTTGTATTTGTATCCTATAAATTTGTACTCACTAAGAATGAGATGTATGTTCGTAAATGATACTTATGTGATATAATGTTCAAAATAAACGTCCTTACAATTGTACCGAAACAAAAGCATTATGAATAAAACATTGAATTCTACTTATATGCTTGAATTATCTTGTTCATGGCATAGTCAATTAGGACATGTCAATTACAAATCAATGCGCAAATTTATGAATCAAAGTTTAATTCCGATGCTTAAGATTGATACTAATCATCAGTGTGAAATCAATGCGCAAATTTATGAATCAAAGTTTAATTCCGATGCTTAAGATTGATACTAATCATAAGTGTGAAATATGTGTCAAAGCAAAGTTGGCCAAAACATTTTTTCACTCAATTTGAAGGAACACGACACCTTTAGAGTTAATACATAGCGATATATATGACTTAGGTAAGAAATATTTTATATCTTTCATTGATAATTGTACAAAGTATTGTTATGTCTTTCTACTATGAAGTAAAGAAGAAGCCTTAGTTGTCTTTAAACATTATAAGACAGAAGTTGAAAATCAATTTGGTAAACGAATAAAAATTATTCGTAGTGATAGAAATGGTGAACACGGGGCACTGTTTGAAAAATATTGTTCCGAGCATGAAATCATTCATCTAACCTCACTCACCTCAATCATATGGTGTTGCTAAACGCAAAAATCGAATTCTTAAAAAGATGATGAACTTAATGTTGATAAGTTCGGGTCTACCTTACAAATGTGGGGAGAAGCTATACTAACGACAAATAACATTCTTAACAAGACACCCCTTAAGAAAATGGAAGAAACTCCATATGAACTATGGAAATATCATCCTCCTTCTTACCAATACTTGAAGTGTGGGGATGTTTAGCTAAGGTTAAAGTACCTAAGCCTAAACAAGTGAGAATCAGACTTAAGATAATTGATTGCATATTTATTGGGTACGCCAATAATAGTAATATATATCGTTTCCTTGTACATAAATCTGAAATCCAAGATATACATGAAGAAACAATAATTGAATGTGTGTCAAAACTAAAGTATTCACAGATTATAGGCAATCTTATGTATATTACAAATTGCACTCGACCGGACATATTATTTGCTATGAATAAACTTAGTAGATTTGATAAGTTTAATTTATGCACTTATTCGGACATATTTCTAAGCTTTTATGTCGTTAAAGTGTTACATTTTACTTAACCTGGGGTGATTTTCTGTTATTTCAGTGTTGGACCTGTTTCAAAGCAATTGGAAAAGAAAGATGATGAATTGGCTATTATATGGAAGTTTGAGGACTAAATCTCATTTGAATAAAAGTTGGAGGATCAAAATGAGGAGATCAGGAAGAAATGGACTAACTTGTATTACTTGAAAGAATTGAGGATTTGGATACAATATATACAAGCATACAGAGAGAATAAAAAGGTAGCTGCTAATACACACACACACACAGTGGCGGACCCAGCACCCGGCGAGCCCCGGCGGCCGCTCGTGCTGGATCCGCCGGAATAGTTTTTTTTTTCTTTTGGGCAATGAATAAAGTTTCCATTATATACCTGGTAAGTTCACTTTGTTAACATTAATTCCTTAAAGCTCAGTTGGATAGCACGTATATATTCACCCGACATGTCCAAGTTTCGAATCCCCTTCCCAACC
>CAIGRF010362113.1:0-13015 GCA_903798235.1 Fraxinus ornus | reverse complement strand
TTTTGTACATAATAAAATAATAGATAACATTATAATACAAAACTAAATAAATAAATATTTTTTCTTCATTGAGTTCAATGTACCTTACTAAATAAATTATTATCATTTTTAAATTGATAATCTCCACATCCATTTTGTTTTTTTAGTTTCATTTTTTCCTAGTGACTAAAATGTAGTAGTGCAAAACATTTTGCATTTCCCATTGTTTTATTATTAGATAATGGAATTCCAACATAAACAACATCAATGGCCACAAATGGTGGCTTAATTGCTATTTAATGGAAATAATAAAACTAACGGTAAAAAAGATTTTCCGTTAAAACAAGAATTTCCATTTTATAGGTACTTTATATATATAGAAGATATCATTATAATTTTTTTTTTTTGGTATGTAAATACTATATATAGCAAAGAATTAATCCTTGTTTGGTAAAGATTAAAATCAAATTTTTAGTAGATTTCGATAAAAAATGATGAAATATGTGGTTGAAAAATTGTGGTCCCATGAAATATGTGATTAAAATTAATTGTGGACTTTGACTTGAGATTTTAATTAAATCTTAATCCAAATCAAACAAGTGCTTAGTGTTGTTTTCTTCTTTAATCATATTCATTTGGCTTCCGATCAATTCAACATAGTTAAGATGCATTATTGCATATTTAGCCCATGTTTGGTTCTCATTATTTTAAAATTTATTATTTCTCAAACTCATTTTCAACTACGCATTCTTAAAATAAATATATTTCACGTAAACCCAAAAAAAAATTCTTTTTTTTTAGCCACATATTCTTCAATAATTAATTATTATAAAACTCGTTTTATAAAAATAATATACATCAAACATGGCCTAAATATACAACATTGAATAGGAAATAGCAATTAAACGAGCATAAACTTGTGAGATATTTGCCTGTTTTCATATTGAGTACTATCTACTTCGATGTATCAAACAATTAACATGACAAATTTTGTATAATGGACGAGAGAGAGATTTACAAGCATTTAATGAAATTCAATTTAATTAACTAATAATAATAAAAAGTAAAAGCGGCAAAAGGTAACAAACATGCCTATTGACAGTTAATATAAGTGGGTACCTAATACTATTTAGATGTGGGAAAGTAGGTGGGATATTGCTAAAATAAATGAAGGAGGTCATCAAAAAGTGAAAAACCAGACAAGGATTGCTCGTGAAAAATATCAAAACACCCCTATCCCTATCCCTATCTGTTTCGGTAATAATTTGACCGTTTTTGCTGAATAATATTCGTTTTTGACCTCATATTATTAAGGCGTAGAAATTTCAAAAGTCAAAACTTGAATGTGACTCTTGAGGGTGAAGAATGTGGGCTTTCACACGAGTATTTAATTCATAATCTAGTTCAATGAATCACAAACGTCCCTACGTTTCGTTTTTAGTGTGCAAGACGTCCTCATTTTACAGATTTTTGTATTTTCATCCTTATTTCAACGTTTTATTGTGGAAATGTCATTTTTATCCAATTTCTCAATTAAAATTTGTAAAATGACAAATGTACCCTCATATTCAAATAAAACAAAAGAAAAATAAAAAAAGTAAAAAATAAATTACAATCATACTCCTATTTTTTTAAAAAGAATTACAAATAAATTAAATTAAAACAGAAAAAAAAAAAGTCGTCTTCTTCTTCTTTCCCCTCTCCTTCTCCCACTGGGCCACTCCCACCCACTCTCATCCCCATCCCCACTTTTACCCCTCACCCTCACAACGAAACGAAACCAGAAAATAGATTGAAAAATACTAGAAGATGAAGAAATACTAAAAACCAAACTCTCATATTTCTTACTAAATGATGTAGAAGTACATAGATCGATTTCAGGATTAAACAAAAAATTCATTTTTTCTCATTATTGTCAGTGGCATTGTTCTTGATTTCCACAAGCTTTCTTGAATGTGGACGTCTTTTCTGTAGAAGGCACTCACGGTACTTGTGATGGGGCACTACATCTCTTGAGAACCTCAATTTCTTCTTGCCATCCGTTCACTTGCACCTTTCTAGATAACTGGTCACTACACTCAAACACTAATACCAAAAAATATCTTTTTAAAGTCCACATCTAATTGAGTACCAAAAGTGTAAAAAGAAGAAATCATTGAAAAAAAGAAGACCAACAGGAAAAAGAAGATCGGCAAGCACATGGGCGAAAAATGCAAAAGTTTGAAATGTAGGGATGTTTTGCACACTAAAAGCCAAACGTATGGATATTTTGTGCGAATAAGCCCTATAGATCATGAATTGTCTTTTAATCTCCTTCCTTTGAACAAATGTAAAAGAATTCCCCTTATTTACAATCAATTCATTCCCACTTAGACTCACGACAAAGCAAAACAACTTTTGATTTACATAGCAAAAACAAAGAAATAGTGATTTAATTACTTGAGGATTTGAAAGAGGTGAATGTGGCGATGCTATTGGGTAAGGGTGGGGGTGAGGGGTGGGGATGGGAGTCGGTGAGAGAAGGAGATGGAGATGGGGGAAAGGAAGAAGAATACGACTTTTCTTTTCTTATTTGTTGGTGGGGGTGGGAGATGGGGGAGAAGAAGCAGGCTTTTATTTTCTTTTTTGATTTTTTTAATTTCATTTATTTGGAATTTATTTGTACTTCTTTTTGAAAAATAGGGGTATGATTGTAATTTATTTTTTTAATTTTTCTTTTCCTTTTGTTTTATTAAAATATGAGGGTATATTTGTCATTTTACATTTTTTAATTGAGAAATTGGATAAAAATGATGTGTTCTACAATAAAACGTTGAAATATGGGTGAAAATGTAAAAATTTAAAACGTGAGGACGTGTTTTGCACACTAAGAACGAAAGGTATGAACATTTTATGCTAATAAGTTAATCACAATACAACAACGCCCTTCTTTGGCCCCATTTTTTCCAAATAAAATGCATTTTTGAACAGTTATTTGATTTCAATACAATCACATTATTTAATAAAATAATATTACATGCAAACACAAAATCTTTCCTTATTTTTTAACAACACATTCTCCATCATAACATTATTACAAAATGCATTTTTTATTTTTTTATGAAAAATGGAACTCAAACAAGCCCAACATAAAAAAGTGTGTGACTATATTCGGTCCCTATTTGGAATCTATTTTAATTTAATGTATTTTTTTTTGTTCATTTTTAACTATATATTCTTTAATAAAATAACATTACACGTAAATTTAAAACTTTTTCTTACTTTTTAATCCCACATTCTTAAAAAAAAATAATTATTATTCCAAATACATTTTTTTCAAAACCTCATTAAAATGGAGCCCAAACAAGGTCTTGGATGGAGCTATGTAGACAAGAAATTGGAAAATAGATCTATAACCCAACGAAATTTTTTATCTGATTTGTTTGTAAATTGTTCGAATTGCTCTTGGCTTTAGAGCTATATAGACACGGATGTTCCTATTCTGAACCCATCTATGGATTACTTGAGCTAACATTGCCACGAGGGTTAGGGATGGACCAAGAATATCAAAAGAAAAACTTTCTAGATGATTTAACAAGTAATGTTATTCGCAATCGTTTATTATTGCAATTGCCCTACATGATAAGTGATTATTTTATGTCGTGTGTATACCACATGAGACGATTGTGAATAACATTATTATTCTTCAATGAGCCACCATTTACGGGAATTTGCTTTCTTCCGATTTAATGCGCCTTTTCTTGGATCCGAATTTTGGACCAGATACTCTTTTCTAGAAGCATATCACCCTGATTTAAGATATCGAGAGTGGAAGTTTTAAAACGACGAGTCAACTATCATTTACTGCCAACCACACACACAAATTGGCATGTGATAGAAGACTTTCTTGCTCCAATTGGCCCACTTAGTATTAAGCCTTGTTTGGTCTTTATTATTTTCAAAATACATTTTTCTATCTTCTTTTCAACCACACATTCTTCAATAAAATAATATTACATGCAAACCCAAAACTTATAACTATTCTTTAATCACACAGTCTCTATCAATTTACTATTCCAAGATGCATCCTTAGCAAAAAAAATGATGCTTAAACAGGCACTAAAACAGGAAAATCAAAAGATTATTTCACGTCGGGTAAGACTGCCATGTTTTGGTGTTTATTCTCTTTTGGGACATCAAATATCAATGCAGGCAAAAATTTACTATTCCAAGATGCATCCTTAGCAAAAAAAATGATGCTTAAACAGGCACTAAAACAGGAAAATCAAAAGATTATTTCACGTCGGGCAAGACTGCCATGTTTTGGTGTTTATTCTCTTTTGGGACATCAAATATCAATGCAGGCAAATCTTTCTATCAAACAGTTTGAAACACATTGGTACTACGTAGAGGAAAACTCCACACAGAAATTTATGGTACCTTTATCAAGAAAATAGTCACAATTTACGTGGAGAATATGATTTTGCATATTAATTTAAACAAAGGCGACTTCAGTGTGCAGCAAATAGTATAAATGCACAAGTTTATCCAGCCTGTACAGTCCGGATAATGGTTATTATATCTCCCCTAGCAAAAGCTTCAAAATTTCACCACCTAAGAGTGATACTGCACTCAAGCACTTTTCTTCACCTCAGCAGACTTGATGATGTCGATGAATTCGGGCTGCAAAAAGAAGTTAGAAACAGTTAACATCATCTTTTGTATATAAATTCTCCTATCTCTAACAATAGTCATCCTCTAATCATTAGATAGATAGCAAGCTGACACGCCAAACCCCAAGAAAAATAGTAGCCATCATTACCTTGAGGGAAGCACCGCCAACTAAAAAGCCATCAACATCAGGATTTGAAGCCAATTCCTTGCAGTTGGCACCACTCACGGAACCTGCGTCGGTTTTATTTAGAGCAAGCTGTAAAATAAGTACAACAAACAGGGATAATATACGTTTATCATGCAATTTAACCAGGGCCATCGTTCAAAGAGTACAAGGCCTCACAACTGTTCATTCACCTTAAAAATGGGTTATCATGCAATTTAAGACAGAATCAGAGACAGAATGATGGCTTCTATTCATGAAACCCTTCTATAGAACCGAACCATCTTTCAATTTCAAGGCTAACATTGAAAGGTTCCAAAATCTTCTTGTTTAAATATAAAAACTAATAAAGCTTGAATTAAAAAAAAAAAAGTAATAAAGCTAGCCAGAGACAAAAACAAAACATTACCACCATAGATGATCCTAGTTGATGCAGCAACTTCAGGGCTAACATTTGCATGAAGCCATTTCCTCAGTTCAGCATGTACCTTTGATCAGAAAGATATCCCTGCTGTTAGACTTGCAGCAAGATGAAGATCTAGATACCATTATGTTATTATTAGAATTTGCAATGATGATCGCCAACAGATAAAGCCCCCTTTCGTCTCCCATTTCTTAAAACTCATTTTCAACAACCCATTTCAAGGGACCCACAACTTTAATCAACTTTTAAACCACACATTTCATCGACTTTTATCAAAATTTACTTAAAATCTCATTTCTATCCAAACCAAACGGGGCAAAAATAAATATAGATCCACAGGGATATAATGTAAACCCACAATAATCATAAGGAAAATGTCAATTTAGATGGATAGATATTTATTAATGGTACAAGCGTAGTCCTGGATGTGAAGTGGTCAAGAAATAGACTTCCTATTCATTGTACATAGATGCACAGGGGAAAGAAGAAGAATGCTGCTGGTACAGTAGGGAATCAAAGGGAAGAGCTGTGAGCAACACCAGTCACTTATGCTCCAGAAGGTTCTATTGGTGGTTACAAGTAGTCACAGAAGGGGAGCTGGGTATTTTGGTTGGGCAATGCTATATGTACATATTTTTTTTACCTACACTCACAATAGGGCGTGGGGACCACATTTTTGGGAGTTTTTTATTCACGCAGGACCCTTGCACATGTGAGAGGGTGTAACATTTTCGGTAAGGAAAATTCGGTACAAACAGTTTTATTCATTTTGGTTAAAAGCAGTTGGCTAGTTGGTATTTCAGTAAGGAAACGGTTGCAACTCGAATAAATAAGAGATGGTAGGCTTAGAGAAAGAGGGGAAAATACAGGAGTCTTGTAGGAGAGAACCAACCTCTCAAAAGTTGGTACCATCTTTGTAATGCCCTTTTCACTTTTGCAGTGATTTGTAATACAATTCTTTCATTTTCATACCAAGTAATAAAGTACCACACAGTTTCCTTTTTATTTTCTTCTGTTACTGTCATTCAATACATACATGACAGCATATTATACAACAGATACCTATCAGTGACCAGTGTTCGTTTTAACCTAAAAATCAACGGGCATAAAATTCACGATCTATGCCTTTTAGTAGAATTGAGAAATAGATGTTTCAATTTTCGTATATGTGTATTGTATTAAAAAAAAGGACGAAGAAGCCCAACTTACTTCCTGAGCTTGAGCAGGAGTTGCAACCTTCCCAGTTCCAATAGCCCAGACGGGCTCATATGCCAAAACAACATTAGTCCAATCGGAAATCCGTTCTGCAATATATAACAAAATGAAATTTAAGGTAATGACTTTTATGTCATTCGAAACGCAAAATAAGTATTGATATAGAGTCCATAATGGATACATGACGAATAAGAATACAAAGCATCAAAATAACAATGTAAGATCTTTTGATACACAGCAATAATTCATAAAAACTAATACAGCAAAATACAAGAGAACGATTAACAATGGTCATCTAATCACCAAGTTCTCAATAAATTTTATGAAAAAAGAAAACGATGACAAGTTCTGATTTTAGAAAAACAAATTCACCCTAAAACTTAAATACTGGTGAGTGGTAAGGCACAGTTACAACTCATATCCACAAAACAGGATACTAAAAAACTTATGTTATTAAACATGAGAAATGGGAAGCGAAAACAAGCAATAGTTATGAAGAGTCGAATTGTGGAAATAACGACTTATGTACCAGCAATAGCCTTTGTTTGTGTAGCAACAACATCCATAGTTGATCCTGCTTCTCTCTGCTCAAGAGTCTCACCAATACAAGCAATGACCTTTAGACCTTTAGAAAGAGCATATGCAACCTTATCTCCAACGAACTAAAATCAAAATTGCAGTAAGATAATCAATGGATATAGAAATAACTAGGATCCCAGTAATCAATGTGTGGATTTCATATTGAAAAGGAAATACCAATGGACAGTAAGTACCTCGTTTGATTCACCTAACAAAGCCCTCCTCTCAGAGTGACCAAGAATAACCCAAGGAACGTCCAAATTGACGAGCATCTCAGCACTGCACACAGATATGAGCAGTCAACTATAGCTTTATAAAATCCAAATTATTTGACTGAACCACGATCATTGCTGCCTCCTCCAAAATACAAATTTGAAGAACTGATTTGAATGAAGCTATACAACAAAGTATTAGGTACATTGTAAGACCTTGCAGAATGTGGAAAGAAGGCCTCTCAAAGTAAACATGAAACAGACACAGTTTACTCAACTTACTTGTACTCTACCAAATGGCAAAATAGTGATTTTGAGAGCTAAATACCATTTTTAAGGTGTGCAACTTTAAAGACCAGAAACATCAATATAAGAAGACGTACCTAACCTCACCGGTGAAAGCACCCCCTTTCTTTACCCAACAATTTTGGGCTGCGACATGGAATTCAGGCCTCAGTGAACTTTTAACAACCGGAAGAAACACAAATGGAGGGCTGACAACAACCTCTGCAAGAACAAAAAAAATTCATACAATCACATCATATAGTAAGAAAATCTCATTTGCATGAATCAAGGCTGTTTCTAGGTCATAATGCACAAGGGGAGAGGGGATTGTTTAATTATCCATTTCTTCAAGTGGAATTCTGGGTTTAAAATTGCATTTTAGAAAGAAAAAAAAAATTGAAGCATTGCGATTCTCCAAGTCAAATTCTTAACCCCAATTTTACATGCACACACACAAAAAAGCCAGTCTAATAGTATTTACACCAACATTTCATCCTGAAGTTCAATGGAACAACTAAAAGTACAGTCCATTTATATGACTTCATCTGTGAATTTTATTTTTATTTGTAGGAGAAAAGAAAGGAAATCTGAAATCAGTGTTCCCAAGTTTTCCTTTCCTTTCTTCCTTACCTTCACTAAAATCCAGAATACAAACGGACGTACGTTAAAAATAACAAAAACATAAAATACACCCACCCACAACATCTGGAGATGGAACTTGACCAGCATTGAGTGTTTCCACGATCTTCTTCACCTCTTCAGTGGTCCCATTCTGCGGTAAAATTTCAACTTCATGGATAAATCGGCTTTCATATTCCAAAGATCTATAAATTTGCTTAAATTCGGTGATGTGATAGTGAGAACTTATGAAATTATATTTCAAAAAGTCAAAAGAATATCGGATCTATATTATAAAGCAGTGCTATAACATTCAATTAGCTATAGGAAGCAAAGAAAACAAATACGGTTCTTCAACTAAATCATACAAGTTTGCTCGCTATTAAACTGAAAGGAATTACTCTACGAGCTTTACTGGCTGCTCACATAAACACATACATACTTAACCATGTACAACCGCTAAATCTTGCATAAATTAAACAGATCAGTAGATCGAAAATGCGATTCGTAATTATTGCGCAGATTGTGAAAGGCAGAAGTGAAGATTAGGGGATTACACATTTCCAGTTGCCGCCAACGAAGAATTTTCTGCCCATTTTCTCTACGAAGATTACGATTAGAAGAAATGCTTAGCAATTGATCTTCAGTACGGGTCCGAGATTTATATCCATTCTTTATTTACGGATCCTAGCGGACGTGCATTTGAATTGTCCATAATATCCTCGTCCATATATAATGACGGAATATTCCACGGGTTCTCCGGGGTTTTTTACGGAATCTTTCTTTGTGCATGCTTGGCGTAATTTGGTAAAGGAAAATTTTATTTATACGTAGCATTTTACATAATGGATGTCATAATTAACAAGTAAACAAGGCGTAGGATTAAGAGCAGGAAACCTAGAAACATTTTAATCTGTGTGACACTCTGCTTATTGAAAATTGCAAAAAAAATGTTTTGTGCAAAAAACTCCCTTATTGTCAAATTTACCGTTAAAAATAGTAAAAAGTCAAAATTTAAAAGTAATAATTTTAATTTTAATATTTAAACTTTTTATTCTTTTACAAATTATATCCAATTTTTTTTATGTATAACTCACAATCCCAAGTCTTTAAAACTTTATTTTTCACCTCCCCTCCCCTTCATCTTCTTCCCTAAAATTTTATTATTTTATTTAATCCTTTCCAAAACCCTCATAAATCCCTCACCCAAATTCTTCATTTTTTCTTCTCATTTCTAATATTAGAAATATCCACTCCCCACAAAATCCAGTTCTAAGTTTCAATTCTATGAAGAATATCATGAGTTATGAATTCCAACATGACAGTTGATGCTACCAAAAATTGCACATGTTGATTTCCCGAGCTTGACAATCGAGGACAAGCACGAACAAGATCTTCCAGTACCTGAAATAAAGGTGTCGAGGTGTAGCATCGTCACCCCTCCAATGCTTAAATTAGAGAGAGAATGGAGAAAGAAAGTATATGCCGAAGTTGTTTGTAAAAACGTACATGAATGATGGATGAGAATGATGTATTTACAGATATAGGTAGTAGAGTTGTAGAAGGACTCATCTCCTTATTTTTAGGAAAATAGTGTTGTATGGAAGTCTCATTCTCTTCTTAAAGCATCTGCACGAAAAGACTCCTTGTTGACCTAGAATTTGTGAACAACAATTAGATGGGTTAGGATTCCTTCTGGATGGGGACTAGTGGCGCTTAATCACGAACTGTCTGACATTGACCAAGTAAATCTCCCGAGCACTACCGTCTCGAGGAGTGCCAATGTGTTTTTTGAGGCAATCCGTGAGGCCAATCCTCGATCTATCTCGAGGACTCCACATGCCCGACGACTCTGGTCCCCTAATCGAGAAAGAATGCCAATGGAAGTCCTCGTGCTCGAGACGTTCATAAACGACATCATCACTGGCCCCCTGCATCCACTCCTAGAGCTTGAGATTTAAGTGGGGATGCAGGGCAAGCCCCGACAATACGTAGTCATCGAGTGGGTATTAATCTTTATTGGACGGGCTTGATGGTAGCTCGACGGTATAGTCACTGGTTATGAAAGGTCTAGGGTTTAATAAATGTGGCGGCGTACAGGGGTCATTGGATGCTTGACACGTGGCTAGATCCAACGGCCTAGGTGGCGACCTCTGACCTTTCCCTTTGAGGCCTATAAAAACTGCCCTTCACTTTTTCATTTTTCATTTTTTACTCACTATAAAAATTTTCTGCAAGGTCGTGCTCGAGCAATCTCCTTAGAACTTCCCTGGTCTTATAGTCATTTAAGGTAGGACCTCGAATCTTTAAGTAATTTATTAAGTTATCGTCGAGTCATGTCGAGTAGTGGGGTCTGGAAGTTCGGGTGGTAGCGAGAACATAGGAACAACCTTGATCCATGTAGCTATTCCATTAGATGCCCGACCTAGGCACTAGGGTAATGTGGAGTTCAAAGCTCCCGACGAACCCTATAGGTTCAAAGAGCATTTAGCCGTGGCAGCGGCCCGAGAGTTCGAGATAATACCTGTATGTGACATTAATCTCCTGACCCCGAGGATAGAATGTGGGAGTCTTGGGATAATGAGTTTGTGATTTTTAAGGATACTCTGAAGGCCGGGTTCAGGTGGCCCTTGCACTCATTTTTCCTTATTCTATTTGTCGAGCACTCCATGTGCCCGGGACAATTGGTGCCCAATGGGTAGAGGATGCTAGTCTATTTCTTCATAGCTTGTAGGTATTTGGGTATCGAGCCCTACGTTGACCTCTGTCGCATGGTGTTCGAGCTCAAGCAACTACCCCAATACACATGTTTTGCATACATGTCTACCCGAGGAGGGTTTAGGGTCCCTATCATGCCGAGCTCACTTAAAGGTTGGAAAGACAAGTGGTTTTACGTGGTTACCCAAGATATCGACTTCCCTTTTTGGTCGGGACGGGGTGTTCCCGAAGCCTCCAAATTTTGTGAAGGTCAGGCTTACTTTGAGTTTCTAGAACGTCATAGGCAGATGCTCGAAGATCTAGACCCTTTGGTGCCAGACATGAAGCTAATCCTCGAGGATGAGGTATTAGACCTTGTTGATGTGAGAGGTGTGGAGGGTAGGGCTCGACTCTTTTATATATTCGTGCTTATATTTGTAACAATGTACTCGGCCTATTTACTTGTTTTCTTTTCTTGTAGGAATATCTATCGATCCATTTGCCTTCAGGAAATTCGTGCATGCCAAGGCTAAAGCTCCTCAACCTCAGGCTGGGGTCTTGAAGAGAGGGCCCAAAGGGCACAAGAGACCTCGGGTCTCAAACCGTGACAACCACCCCCGAGGACCGGGGAAAACTTCCCAGGCTCGACAACACCCTCCAAGCCCCAAACCTTCTCGTCACCCTACTTCATCACTGCGAGAGCTTCCACTTGGACGAACTCCTGAGGTCGTTGACCTCGAGGACGACTGCATACCGTCAGTGGCCTCGATCATCGAGGACTTTGAGCGCTACCACTTGGTCCCCAGCATAGTGGCGAAGTATAGAGGTGATGTTGGGTTCGAGGAGGGCATGAAAGACCTCGACTTTGAAGGTACAAAGCTCGACCTTCCTATTTTTGATATGTTCCAAGTACATTTCTCGATGTCTAAGTACTGATGTTTGGTTCTGCAAACTCTCAGTGTGGCTCAGGGTCTTTCCTTACAGGGGATGGATGAGTCTCACAAAATGGCTGGGCTCGTAGAGGCGGTTGAGCTCAGGGATCAGAAGCTGGCCGACCTGAAGGCTGAGCGCGAGGTGATTACGAAAGAGCGCGATGATGCCATGAATGAGCTTCGACGGGAGGAGGTTGGGGCTGCTAAGGATGAGGTCGAGGAAGTCAAGCTCGAGCTGGAGCGTAAATGTAAAGAGTACGAGGAAAAGTTGTCTGAGACCCGAGCTCGAGCGTGGGAAGACGTCTGAGGATTGTGACAAGCTTAAAGATGAATATACCTTGGGGACGTACCTCCACGCCTTTAAGGAGGCTCGAGCATATATGCGTTCCAAATACCCCGACGTCCAGGCCGAAGACTTAAAGACAATGCCTAACCTCGCTGATACCCTCGACATTTCTGAATTCAAGGATACTGTGAACGAGGACGAGGACGATGACATTGATGTTGAGGTCGAGGCTTCTGCTCCGGGAGACCTAAATTAGGACCCCTTTTCTCGAGCACTATTTTTGATGTAAACTTTTGATTTTTTGTTCTAGTACATTGCCGGAGCGTATGGGCCATTATGTTTTCAACTTTTGACAGTGTAGAATGCTCGATATTTTGTTTGGGTTAGTGTTTCTCGATCATATAGATGTTCTTTATCTTGATGATTGCTTCAAGTTTTATGTTCAATGACAACCTAATTAATGATCATGACGACCAGACAGAGTTTATCTTAACAAATACATGATTAATGATCTCGACGACAAGACAATTAACAGATCTCGACGTGACAATTAATTGACCTTCATCGAAGCTTCGAACACAAGGATAGTGTAGTTTAATCATGTATCGAGCTAGAGGACTACTTAATTATTTTGCCTTTTTGACAAAGTGTTGAGCTCGACGATAGCTCATTTAATGAACTTAATCTTAAGCTCGAGGACAACTCAGTAAACAAAAAAGTCATGAGCTCGATGATAGCCCACTTAATAAAGTTAATCCTAAGCTCGAGGATAGCCCAGTTAACAAACAAATCATGAGCTCGATGACAGCCCACTTAATAAACTTGATCATGGGCTCGAGGACAGCTTAGTTTGTAATTATTTTACATCCCCAAGTGTTGGGCCCGACGAGACCATCGGTATGACGCAATCTCGAGCTCGAGGACTATCCGATGAAATTTTATTCAAGGCTCATTTCTAGACTGGTTGAGCTC
>CAIGRF010362095.1:8503-27846 GCA_903798235.1 Fraxinus ornus | reverse complement strand
TGAACGACATATTTTGATTATATACAACGAATTGTGTCTCACTATACCCAAACCGTCGAATATACAATTTGTTACATTTTATATAATCATGGAACCTTAGATTATTATTGCAAATTCTAACACGCGAGTAATTGAACGTTAATTCATAATGTCGTTATAATATACTTGCTATAAAGGGCATCAAACTAACAAGGGGATCGTTGCTTCGCCTGGCCCTTATCTCCACTACCCATTATGTTTAAGTATATTTCAAATTTAAGTCTTTTATCAAATAAAAAGAAAATAATTATGATCATTTCTAAAGGAAACTTGGGTTATTCTTAACAAATTGAAAAAAAGTAATAATTTTCACTAACTAAAAACATAAAAGAATAAATTAAAAAAATAAACAAGTCAATAAACAGGGCAGGAGAATCTTTCCGTCCCACCTTAATTAAGTATGCGGGTGAGATAAAGTAACCAAAATATCCAAGACGAAAATAGTCGACTCGTCTCGTTGCCGTCAGACTAAAAAAATAGAAGTATATAATAAAAGAGAGACCATATTCTCCATTTCTACTCGAATTTCCTGACTAGATGAGACATTTCGGGACGGGACATGGTGAGGCACTCTTTAAACTTGAACAAATATGCACTCGACCAGTCCTCCATTCCCGCGAATGAATGACTCCCAAGAGTCCAAAAGCTATTTTCATTTCCATTTTCAGTTTCAAGTCTTTTTACCATGTTAGAAGATAATCAAGCTGCTGAAGTAGAAGAATCAGCAGCATTGGAAGAATTGGCAAGAAGTAACCGTATGTACAGACATGATACCGACTGAGCAGGAACTTACCGTATTTGTAGAACAAATACCAGATGCACTGGAACTTACCGTTTTTATAGAAAGATACCAGATGGGAACTAACCGTATGAAGAGGCCATAATTAGTTAGAAATTTGTTGTAAAATTCTGCTTCTTTACATGTGAAAGATCATTCTAGAATTACATGTAAATTCTGTATATAAACTTTTTTTTGCCATTGTACAACACATAAAAATTTTAAAGGATCAATACAATTTTCCTTTGATTACTCTACTCATCAATTTTCTTCCTCGCCGTTTATATACTTAAAATGGTATCAGAGCTTGGCATGGAGGGATCTAATGCTGGAAGTACAAATACAGAACAAACTCAAATCCCAAATCCAAATACTGATCAATTCGGCGGCTCATCAAGTGTTGTAAATCATGATCCAACACAACCAAATAGCCCATACTTCATATTGGAGCTATGCTTGTCACTCATACTCTAGATTGTAACAACTATCACTCTTAGGCACGGTCAATGAAGAGGGCATTGAGCA
Organism: Fraxinus ornus; assembly: GCA_903798235.1. Lineage (NCBI taxonomy): Eukaryota > Viridiplantae > Streptophyta > Magnoliopsida > Lamiales > Oleaceae > Fraxinus > Fraxinus ornus. The sequence goes on along the minus strand of CAIGRF010362095.1, from coordinate 26,504 downwards.
TTAAAAACAAATTAGGCTTTATTGATGGGAGCCTGAATGAACCAGTGGACCTAATGATCCACTCATGGAGCAATGGCTAAGGTGTAATGATCTGGTGATTACATGGATGCAAAACACTATGGCTGTTGATATAAAGTGCAGCATAACTTATTCTGAAACTGCTTAGCAGCTATGGGTAGAACTTGAGCAACGCTTTGCTCAACAAAATGCTCCTCGAATTTTTGAGATCAAGCAAGCTATAACCATATTGCTGCTGCAGGGCCAAGATGCTGTGAGTACCTACTTCTCCAAATTCAAAACTCTCCTAGATGAACTCATGAACTATGAAACAATTCCTAATTGTAGCTATGGGGGTTTAGGAACTGTGGTTCTCAATCAACAAAGAGATTGGGTGATAAAGTTCTTGATGGGTCTAAATGACTCATATAAGGAAATTAAGGCACAAGTTCTTTTAATCAAACCATTCCCTAGCCTCAATGAAGTATACTCTATAATACAGCATGAAGAGAAGGGAAGGGAAATATCAACTGAGGGATCAATGCATGAATCAATGGCCCTCCTTACAAAGGGAAATTTTAGAAAGAAAGGAAGACATAGCACTTATGCACCAAAGAGGGATAGATATTACTGCACTTTATGCAAGACAGATGGTCACTCACTTGATAGATGTTTCAAAGAAAATCCAGACAAGCCTGTTTTCATCTACTGTCAAATGCCTGGTCAACTAATGGAGAAAAGTTTCAAGCTCCATGGTTACCCCCCAGGTCACAAACTAAATGGTAAAGAAAATGGATTAGCCAACGAGGCCACTGCATCTCTATGTTCTGCACGCCAAGTTGAAGGCAGCAAAACTCATATAGCATTAAGTCAAGAGCAAATCTCACAACTTATGGCTCTCCTTAAACCTGCTACTAGCTCTCAAAATCAAACTCATTCAGCCAATAATGCTCAGGGTGTTTTCACTTCCACTTCTGATGAAAACATAATCAACTATCTGGTATTTTCTTTGTGTTAAGTCCAAAAACTCTAACATATCAAATTTTCATCCATTCATGCTAAAGTCACTTACTCAATTGCATTGCCAAACGGAAACACAATTCCTGTTACTCACATAGGAGTTGTGAAAATCTCAGATACTTTGATGCTGCAAAATGTTCTATGTATACCCAGATTTTTCATTCAACCTTATTTCTGCCAAAAGGTTAACACAAATGATAAATTGTTGTCTAATTTTCTTTTCAAATTGATGTTATATTCAGGACCTTATGGCTTAGTTGACGATTGGCATGGGTGAAGTGAAAGAAGGACTATACCATATGAAGCTTAGGGATGTTTCTACTTCAGCCTTATCTAATTACCTAAATAAGCTAAATATGAAGATCACCAGCTTTACCTTTGCTTCAGCCATCACCAGTGCCAGTGATTCTGATGTTTGCCCTATAGATTAGGACACGCATCTTACTCTATTCAAAACGTTGGTGGTGATGTTCAATTTTCAAAGACATCTAATAAAAGACCTTGTTCTATATGACCATTGTCTAAATTGTACAAGTTACCCTTTTTCCACTAGCACTCACCAAACTGAAAGGTGCTTTGAACTTTTGCATTGTGACATATGGGGTCCTTGCAATGAAGTTAGGAGTGATGGTTCCAAATACTTCCTAACTATTGTAGATGATTTTAGTAGGTGCACTTGGGCATACACTTTGAAACTTAAATCAAATGCCACAAATGCTTTACAAAACTTCTGTGCCATGGTTGAAAGACAATTTGAAACCAAAGTGAAAATAATTAGGACAAATAACGGGAAAAAAATTTATCATGAAAGACTTTTACCTTAAAAATGGTATCATACATCACAAAACCTGTGTTGAAACCCCCAACAAAATGTTGTGGTTGAGAGAAAGCGCCAGCACATTCTCAACACAGCCAGGGCATTGAAATTTCAAAGTGGAATTCCCTTAAAGTATTGGAATCATTGTGTCTTAACTGCTGTCCATTTGATCAATAGGACTCCTTCATCTATCTTGAAAGGCAAGAGCCCCTACCAAATCTCGTTTGGCCAAAAACCATCCTACAGTCACTTGAAAGGTTTTGGTTGTCTGGCCTTTGCTACCACCATTGTTAATGGGATACACAAATTTGATCCTAAAGTTAAAAAATGTGCATTCTTAGGCTATCCTTTTGGAATCAAAGGATACACCATGTTAGACCTTGAAACTAAAAGGATTTTTGTCTCAATGAATGTGTTGTTTTATGAAAATGTCTTCCCCTTTAAAGATGAGTCCATTCAACTAGAACCAACCAATATAAACTATATCCAAGATCCCATAATCCAAAATGAAGCTGTTCCAACCAAACCAAATGCCAGAAAAAATGTTGACTAGGCAGGAACGGATTCCTTAGGTATTCAGTCTATGGAGGAATTTGTGCAAAATTCCAATAATGATGAACCTCAAGAAAGTAGTGACCTTGATCATTCAGACTTTATTAACTCCCAATTATCATCAAACACCACCCATACTCATTTGCCTCGAAAGTCAACAAGGATCAGAAAAACACAGCACATCTCCAAGATTTCATATGTCATCAGACCACTTCTCTTCACTCATTCCAAAAGTCAAACAAACTAAAGGAATCAAAATTCTCAGGTAATCACTATCCTCTCAATGCATGTATATCTTATGAAAGAATATCTGATTTATATAAGGCATTTTCTGTTTATGTCACCTCTCAAACTGAGCCTAGAAGTTACCAGGAAGCCAAGAATTCTCCTAAATGGTATGAAGCCATAAGTGATGAAATTAAAGTTCTTGAACTTAATGATACTTGGGCCTTAGTTGATCTTCCTCCTGGTAAAAGAAGTAATAGAGTACAAATGGGTTTACAAAGTAAAATACAAAGTAGATGGCAGCATTGAAAGGTTCAAAGCAAAGCTTGTTGCCAAAGGGTATACACAACAGGAGGGACTTGATTATCATGAAACATTTTCACCAGGTGCCAAATTAGTTACAGTTCGAACTTTGCTAGCTCTAGCAGCCATAAGGGAATGGAACCTTTTTCAAATTGATGTTAATAATGCATTTCTACACGGTGAATTGGATGAGGAAGTATACATATGCCAATAAGAAAAGTTTGCAAGCTTAGAAAAGCCTGTATGGGTTGAAGCAGGCATCACGCCAATGGTATGCAAAACTTTCTAAGTTCATCATTGAACAAGGATATGTTCAATCAAAGGCAGACTACGGTCTTTTCACCAAAAGTAATGGACCGTCTTTTATTGTTATATTAGTGTACATTGATGAGATAAAAGTGGCTAGAAACTGCATTAGTACAATCAATCATCTTAAGACTTCACTTCATGATGAGTTTAAGATCAAAGATCTATGTGTGCCAAAGGAAATATGCTCTTGACATTTTGAAATATGCTCTTGGCATTTTGAAGGACTCCACCAAGGGGATTTATGTATGCCAAAGGAAATATGCTCTTGACATTTTGAAGAACTCAGGAACCATTGGATCAGTACCTACAAGAACACATTTGGATCAAAATGTAAATTTGACTAAGGAAGAAGGGGAATTGCTTCCTGAACTAGCTCTTTATAGGAGATTAGTTGGCATCTCGTTATACTTAACAATAACCAGACCTAACATATCCTACTTCGTCCAGTTGCTAAGTCAATTTATTGATAGTATTCTGCATTTACATGCAGCACATTAAGTCCTAAGATACATCAAAAGGGCTCTAGGGCAAGGAGTGTTCTATCCCACGGACTCCCAGTTGCAACTACATGGATATTGTGACTCAGATTGGGGAGCTTGTCCCAATACTAGGCGATTAGTGACAAGGTATTGTGTGCTGATTGGAAAATCACTTGTGTCCTGGAAATCAAAGAAACAATAGGTAGTCTCAAGGTCATCTTCAAAAGCAGAATACCAGGCAATGGCAAATTTATGCTGTGAGCTAACGTAGTTCGGTTACCTGTTGAAGAATCTAAAGGTCGATCACACTCAAGCTGCTTTTCTATATTGCGATAACAAGTCAGCCATCCACATAATAACCAATCCCGTGTTTCATGAAAGGACCAAGCATATAAAGATAGATTGCCACCTAATACGTGATAGAATTCAAGAGGAATGCATTGTCACTAAACATGTTCCTAGCAGGGTACAAATTGCAGACATTCTGACCAAAGCTTTGGGTTCTCAAAGTTTTTATTCTTGTATGCTCAAGATGGTACTAATAGATATATAATCTCCATCTTGCGGGGGGTTGTTAGAAGATAATCAAGCTGCTGAAGTAGAAGAATTAGCAAGAAGTAACCGTATTTGCAGACAAGATACCGGCTGAGCAGGTACTCACCGTATTTGCAAAACAAATACTGGAAGCATTGGAACTTACCGTTTTACAGAAAGATGCTGGATGGGAACTAACCGTATGAAGAGGCCACTAATTAGTTAGAAATCTGTTAGAAATTTGTTGTAAAATTCTATTTCTTCACATGTGAAAGATCATTCTAGAATTACATATAAGTTCTGTATATAAACTTTTTTTTGCCATTGTACAACACAAAAATTTTAAATTTTAAAGGATCGATACAATTTTCCTTTGATTACCCTGCTCATCAATTTTCTTCCTCGTTTATGTACTTGAAATACCATTTATTCATTACTCTTTGCATGATCGTATTCGTACCAGGGTTTTGGAATTTACAGTGTTCATAATTCCATTTCTTCAATTTTACCATGAAGCATGCAAATCTGCACTCCTACTATTGCAAGTTTGATTTTATCAGATTATCAAACTACTAAGAATTTCGATTATTGGAGAGTCCTGCCCAAGTTTCACATTTGGGATTGTTGATCGATATTTTTGCCGATTTTTGGCTTAAATCCCAACTGGGCATTCTCCAGATTTCAGCTAAATCCAAAACTCTTGCTAAAACTTCATCTGGGGCACTTGAATTCTGAACATCTAGGAAAAAAGACGCAATTTCTCAAATTTTATCAATTTTTCAAAGATTTGTTAAAATGGACAGTGTTCATGCAAATGATACTCGAAGTGTTCATGGTGTCAATGATGCATTTAATCAACTATTTTCTATTCAATCAAATGCTGAGTTTAGGCATTTCAAGAAGCCCAGATTTTCTAAAGCAATGAGGAATTCAAGGGTTTCCCTAATAATCAACAGGTCAAAACTGGACATTCCCTTCAAATCAGAGTTGTGCATGCTATTCCGAAAGGGCAAATGTTATTATGGTGACAATTGTCATTATGCCCATGGAATTAATGACATTAGGAATCCAACTATGAGAGGGCTTGAAAACGGGTATCAAAGAAATACAATGAAAAAATGGAAAATGTGCTTTAGGTTTTCCAGTGGGAAAGATTGTCCTTATGGCGATAAATGCCAATTTCTTCATGAACTTGTGGGTGAATATAGGGAGAGTTCTGCCATAAGAATTGTGAATTGGGCTGATCAGATTGAATGCAAGAGTTTGAATGCAGGTCAAGAGTATCAGAGGCAGAATTTTCGAAAGACAAGGCTCTGCAACAAGTGGGAGAAGTATGGAATCTGTTATTATGGGATGAATTGTCTCTATGCTCATGGACAAGATGGTATATCGTTGCTTTCCTTATTTTTACTATTATTCATTTCTTTTGTTCTAAATTCGTTTACCCATGCAATTTCTTTAGTCATTGTTTCCATTTATTGTATGTTCTGCTGCAGATATGATATCTAATGTAATAAATAAATGTTTGTTCTAACCATGCCTATAGGACGACAATTTTTTTGGGCTGTTTAGAGAAAGAAAAGTTTCTTGATGTAAAACTTGTTTCTCGTATGAGATAAGGGCACATCTGAAACTATGCTATTTAGCAAAGTAGGGTCGAGAATCAGAAAACTCTTTTTTTGCATGCTTGAAAATATCAATCTGTTTTTATCGCATAGGCTAGATAAGTCGTATAAGTAATAGGTTCTTGTCTCAATCCTTGAGAGAGTTCTTGGGTGAACATTAACAAGGAGTTTTCTTTTAGTAATTTTCTTTTTAGTTTTCTTTTTTGAGTTCTTGCTGAAAACCAAATGTAAAATTATATTACAGAATGAAAATGAATTGCAAAGTGTTGTTGAGCATTTGAGAGGCTCGACTCTATCCCAAACCCATTCCCTTATTTCTGCCTAAAAAACAAATGAACACCCTACCCTATTTTATAGTTAGATGCCTCTTAAAATTTTTTCTACAGAACCCGATAATACACCTAAAAAACTAACAATTAGCTGGAAGAAACTTGCAGGGTGCCTCACATTTTTCTGTGCTTAGAACTGCTCAAAATGAATCTTGTTTAACCAGAATTTGTTTCATGAACCCGCTTGAATAAATTTTTGAAGGGGAAGTTTCTTCATTGCTCTGAGTTCTCTTGTATAGGAAAATGAATGTTGATTAAAGATATTTATATCTACCCAAGTTTTTCATATGTAAGAAAATGGTTCTGGTTATTTAACTTAATGTTGAACGGTAGTATTTCTATCTTCTCAAGTTTTCTAGATCCAAACACACTGAGGATAAGCACAATTTGACTTCTCGGGGTTTCTTTTCAGTTAATACATGGTGCTGGAGATTTTATGTTTACATTTATGTAGTGTCATATCTTATATGGCCAAATTTACCCAAGCCTCTGAATCTTTGTTATTCTGCAGATTCTTTTGGTGATTTCATTTCTTTCTTTTCCATTTTGGTTGTTTTATGTGCACATTTTCTTGAGGTTTTATGGGTGAAAAAATGGAAGTGCAACTATTTACAGATTATATTTGATGAATACAGAGTTGAGCAATAATTTCTCAAGTATACTAAGGGGGTATTGTTAACGTTCTATGGAAGGCATGTGTAGTAAGGGATAAGTGCTGGAAGTTGTCAAACGACGTCTATCATTTTAAGGATTAAAGTTGCTTCATTAGATGGTCCTAATTTCCTCTTCCCATTGGTTGAGCATTATATGTTATAACCTAAAGCAAGTCCTTCGTTCTTCAAATCATGCAAGTGAAACGAGGATCTCTTATTTTGTATTTTACATACCTTAACAGAACTTGAGTTATTGCCGTAACATAGTTGAAATGCAAGAGGCATTCGCTGGATAGCCATTATGATTCTTTCCATTTATCTGCTTCTGTCACTTTCTTGGTTTTCCCCTCTCTTGGGGAAAGATGGAAAGATAAATGCTTGACCAATTCTGGTTAATTTGATCGACAGAACTGCGAAGGCCTGGCTCCCTTGCTGAGATGGAACGTGCATATTCTTCCAATGCAAAAATTGTTGTTGTGCAATCCAATGTTTCGGGAAACAAGTCTGCACATGAGTTGATGCTACGAGGCAAAAGATGCTTCATGAAGTGGAACGTTGAGAAGATTGGTCGAATCTATGCTGATTGGATTGAAAGCTGAATTCAAGACTGTATATGGATTATAAATTGATAATCTGTTGCTTCATTTTCCTTTGCGAAGATAATGAGTGTGTTGATCTTTACTGTTGGCAATTCGGTCAAGTTCAGAAGTTACCTGAATGACCAAAGACTTGTTATTTGGCTTTTCTTTCTGGTTCAAGCTTCTCTATTGTAGATCCTGTGAATATTGTGGTCCTCCTAACACTTGTGGGCTGGTGCTATTTGTGACATTTAGCCTGTGACTTATTATTTGGGCCTTAGTTGCCTAGGTGTCACTCACCTATTGGTAACTTAGGTGTGATCCGGATTGTGTTAGTTTGATTTAATTGTCACCCTTGATGGAGATCAACGACTGGGATTGAATCTTGGTTGAGATATTTTCTTGGCTTAGACTTTTGCCCTTATATTCACGTGGGCTTCCTTCTTAGTGTCTTCTTCTCGGTCTTCTCTCGGTTGTAGGACTTGTCTCTGTCTCTTCGAAGAAGCTGTCTACTTCTTCTTCTCCCCTCAATATTCACTGAATATTGAGCCCCTTTTTTCTTTGAGTGACTCGTGTGGAATACCCACGCGTGAAATAGAGCTGGGTTGGGTTGGTGTTTCTCGAGGGCTTAAGGGTGATTCTTGGCTGCTACTAGGAGATCTCTTGATCGATGATCAAAGCCAAGTGAGGAGGGGTTCTAAACCGGTTCTTGTGCTCTCTCTGGACAACGATTTGCAAGGCATGGAGGTTGTTCCTGATCCTAAACACTTCGGCCACTGAGAAAGGGAAAAAGCAAAGTAAAAGGGAAGTAAAGTTCTAAGTTATTATGCTTTTGGTTTTTCAGTTTCTGTGATTTCTGCTTTCTGTTGATTTCTTTATGCCATGGTATATGTTTGATTACATAGTGTAAGCTGATTTTATGAACCTATTGAAATCTGTTAATGTCGATTGAGTTGTTGAACATTGTTGTAAATTCCTAACAGATCCGAAAAACAGATCTTACATAGTGTGATTTTTAGTAAGAAAATGCATCTGGATCCTCTTTCAATTGGTGACATTGTTAGGACTTAGAACTGGGGTAATTAATTATTATTATTATTATTTTTTACTTCTAGTGGATGTTACATGAATAGTTTCATGAAGTCTGGATGGGTGGGAATGAAATAAGTACATGTTTTTCTAAGCTTTAAAAAAATTACTTCTAGATTTACTTAGAAGTAAATTAGTAAGTTTTAATATTAAATATATATATATTTTCTTTGGTTAGTCAAAATTAAAATTGACTTAATTTTTTCTTTAGGCAAATTACAAGATGGAAGTATTTATTTTTACTTGAAAAAATAAAATAAAATAAAATAAAAAACAAAGTACACAACCTAAAGAGAGGAGGAAGTGACAAAATCTATATATCATTTAATCTCGTCACCCTCATTTTTATCATTTGTAAGATTTTGTAAGCTCGTGACTTTTTTGATAATCACTTTCCTCATTAAAATTCTTTAGTGTTTGTACATAACTCATCTTCAGTAATTCTATACCCTCATCGATATTATAGTGTGTGTTCAAGAACATCCCCTACAAAATCACAACGTGGACGTAAAATTGGGTGTCCTTGCCTTAAGTGTGTCTGGCCGAATATAGTATAGTGGGATGGGATGTTCGCTTCTAGATTATCTAGGGTAATTAGCAGAAATGGTCNAATCTAAATCAAAATTAACAATTAATTTTAATAACATATTTCAAGGAATCCATAATTGTTTTAACTTTAATTAAAATTTACTAAAAATTTGATTTTAATTTCCACCAAACAGGGGCAAAATTACAATAAATTTGAATTTCGATAACGTGCTAATTTTAAAAATTCTCCGACGATTGTACACTAATCGAATTTACAGATTACTTATGTCATCTCAAAACTTATTTCAAGAACTACATTTTGGGCGTATCCAATAGTCCAAATAGATATCGAAAATAGTTAAAAATACGTTAAACGTGAATATTAAAGAAAAACGTTTAACTCGCATTTTTTTTAAAAAAAATCAATTATTTCATTAACATTTACTATTTTTGCGTGCAAACTTCTCAATGTAATTTTCATCATTTTATTAGAAAACTTTATATGGAATATGACATCAAAAATTTTAGAAATTTTACATCCGAAAAAGTCATATCCCATGTAAATTTTCGAATGCAAAATTACATGTGGTATGATTTTTTTTAGACGTAAATTTTCGAGTGTAAAATTTCTCCCAATTTCTTTTTAAGTTCGATTGTACCCCACTAACTTTTATGTTCCGCGTCCGTCCCTGTGACCCTTCATACTGAGTTGAACGTGATTACTACCCGATTGCTGATTAGTTTCCTCGTCAATGTTTTTATTTTTGTTGAACAAAGACGTGAATTTGTTAGATCCCAATAACATTTCTTTGATGGGCATCCCATTGCAAATTTTAACTGTCAACTCACTTTGATGTGAGGGTAGGGATGGCAAGGGCACTCGAGAGGCTGAATAAGAACTAACATGACTTTATTATCGCACTATTTATTTATGTATTTATTTTTAATAATAATAATAATAATCCTTTGAACGAAGACCATATTTCCATCACCATCCTAATTTCACAAGGCAAAAAATACGGGAAAAATTATTAATAAATTTTTAAAAGGAATATCAGTGAAAACCACAAAATGCATGAATAATAATTAGTAATTTTAAATGTGGGTGGATTAAAATAAAATTTAACTTCGACTGAATAGTTTAATTTCTTGAAAATGTTTTCCAAACAGAGGCAAAGAATAGGGTAATTATGGTTTTAACACCATTTTTACTTGGTTTTCCCCTAAATTTCGAACTCAAGTGACTCCATCTTTGGTCCACATTGTAAGTTCACTTACCTTAGAATCCAATTAACTGATGCACCATTACTTCAGTCTGCTTGCTTATTTAACATGAAGATCACCCAATGGTAGCCCATCAGTAATCAAATTTACTAATACTTTTGACAATACAAATACTCGGCACCCAAATTTGATTCTTCAACAGCAACTTCTCTAACAGTGCTTTCTAAAACAAGAACTCCAGTACGAGGCATTTCTTCCTCTCAACTAGCTGTATTCTCATGATCAACCCTAGTAGGACATGGAGAGGAAGTATTCTCGGATGCTCATTATGCTCTTTCATTATATAACTAGTTTATTCATACGTAATCATTGTATAGTTATTGAACCTTTTCGACTGTTATTATTACAACCGCACTGGACCCTCCAACATTCCAGTCAACCAGTGAGTTCTTCCATTAAGCCCTGGGGGTAATAAAAAGTAATGAAGATGTCAAAAGCCGGGGACTAGTTATAAAAGAATTTGTTTCATGTAGACAGATGCGAGTTAAAACCTGAGAGATGTACTGCTCCGCATCAGTTCTCCGCAGGAACAACATTGCATGACGAGCTAGGTTGGCTACCTGATCACTAAGCACAACCTCACCAATATCATCGAGAACCCTCACCTTGATGTATGGATCTTTGGGAGGAACCATATCCTGGGAAAGACGTGAATAGAGTAAAATTGCTAGGACATTTATGCTAATCATCAGTACCACTGAGATTTCTTAGAATGACATTAATTCAGTTGTAAACCATTATACATGAATAAGTAGAACCCTTACAAAATTAGCTACATACACTACGTTCTTCTGACTTTATTGAATTCCAGCTGTAAACTATAACTCATGACAGACATGCATAAAACCACCCTTCCAAAAGAAAAATAAAACAGGAAAACAATTCTAATGCAAATGAAGGTTCATAACATCAAATTAACACACAAGTAAAAGGTACATAAATTCTTATCAAAGTGGTAATTCCAGCTTGGAAGCATTCTTGAACTCAATTTTTTGTTTTCCGATATATTGAACCCAGTGTTGGAAAACAAAAGGTGTGATTGTCTTCATGTTTTAAAAAACATTTAAAGAAATAAATACATCAACAATGTTGAGAAAAAGAAATCAAGTAAATAGTGTCCCGTGCATAGAGCATATGGTGTTTAGATGTCCTTTCAACCATAATTTTTTTAAAACAGGGCAAGATAACTGTTTCAAACGCTTCAGAACTTGACAAAAAAATGTGTCATAACATATGAACCTCCTGTCAAGTACTAAATATCTACCCTAAAAACTCTTAATGATATTTTTTTTGGAGTGTATCTGACGTAATTAGCACCCCATTGGGCAAATTTTGAATGCTGTGGACATCAACCATTGCATAGGGTTGATGCAGTTTAAAACCCAATATAGACCAAGGAACTCTAATTCATACCTTCTCTGACACCTACAGTAACCTGTGCAATCGATTGAGGCAAGAACATGATAAACAAGTTTCCAATAGAAGCCCAGTCACCAGTGTTCTCAGTTTCTGTTAATGCTTTCTTCAAGATACTTCTCGTGAATCTACACCTTTCTTTGAAATTTTGTTTCCCAAGGACAAGGAACAGCTTACTTATAGGAATCAACAAGCTTAGAGAAAATTTAGATGAGGAACTGAGCAAAATGGAACTTTCATATATTACATCTTAAAGGCGAGGTGGGGAACAACCAATCATCTGCCTCATAATTGGCTGCTAAAACAATGAAGAGAGTGGGAATTAACTAGTAACTAGGATAATTTTATTCTTAATGTTCTTGCTTAATTGATTGAACTTCCTCAAAGCTCTTTTAATCAATAAATTTGGGTTAGTCATTTACTATACATACTTTGAGTTAACACATTTTACAATGTCATACAATTTTATACCCTTAAATTATTTAATTGATATTTTAATTATCTAATATTATGTTGTGGTGGCCCATTCGTGCTACATATTCTCAAACTTAGGCACTGACTCTATCTTGTTCAGCTACCTAATGCTCCCCAACAACCCCTTAAGTTATCAAATTGTGCCTACCTCAAGACAACAAAGATCAAGTACAAAAGTTGCATTTTGAAGAAATGTTGAGTGGAGAAGAACGAAAACTTGAATTGATTCTATTTGGGTTTCCATCAATAAATATCTTTTCTGGCAATTGTACATTCCTAGTCATTACAAGCTAAAAGTATGCAAATTGAACTTTAAAACTTCTAGTTTTCATAGGAGAAAACTAAAAGCCTATCAAAGTTACTTCAGAAACAAGAGAAGCAGTATTCACATTGAAATATGAACACTTAAAACTTTCCCCTCAACAATAAGGGCCCGTTTGGCATGGATTTTGAGAAGCCAAAAGGAGCTTTTGAAACCCAAAAGCTTCGTTTTGGACCGGTTTGGTTAATTTCTTAAAGGTGCTTCTTCTAGTTACAAGAGTTTTTAGAAAAAGTTGACGCAATATGACTTCCTCTAACAGCTCTTCCGGAAGATAAAGCTCTTTTAGAAACTAGTTTTCAACACTAATTAAGGTAACTTCCTCATTAATCTCCTCTACAAGAAGCAGAAGCCCTGCCAACGGGCCTAAGACTTTTAACAAGATGGCATTGTTATATATTAGTTGATGCCTATATGAAATTCAACAGACTTCAGTCAGCAAGTAATCTGAAAGAATTCCAAACAGATCAATATACAAGTTTGGCAGATTTTCGAGAGACCTGCCTCTCTCCCCACTTTTCTCTCTAATCCTCAATGGATCCTACACTGCCCTCCCCCTTTATTTATATTCGGGCTGCAATTGATTCCAGAAGATTCTCAAATTATCCCCTTGTGAATCTGTGGCTTGAATATCCCTTTCTTCCTTTTTGCTTGATCTACCCATTTGCCCTTGGAATCCTATCATAATCTAATTGTATACTACTGGGTATCAGCCAAAAATGTTTTATTAATTTTTCTATTAAGCAAGTCATTGTATTTTGGCAATGACTCTATCCCAGATCAATAATGCCAAGCCAAAGTGGAAGACAGTTTCTAGCTCTTCAGGAAAAAATTCAGTATATTGATGTCTTAAATTATCGCCTTTATGCATTAATTATGCACTTCAGGCTTCAGAATCCAAAATCCAACAAAAAAAAAAAAGTTGTGTGCATTCACACGTGTGTGTGTGTGTGTGTGAGAGAGAGAGAGAGAAACTTCGTTCCTCTGTAAAGAAACAAGAATGAACCCATCCACACCGACTAGAGTTGGATAAGATTCAATGAGGTGATTTCCCCAAATAAAGTCATAAACATGAAAAAGTTCATAGGAATGAACAAATTTCCTTGCCTAAACCTGAAGATTGTAATGGAGACCATGTCAGGAAACTTACATTCCCATCAACTTCTCTTGAATGGTAAAAATGCTTGCTATTAAAGCTGTCAGCCTAGTTCGACTTCAAAGGATAAAGGAAGATATAAACTCTAAGTGCACATTGAGGGTCATTCTAAGACACGACCTAATAATACCAGAAGTTCCTTCTGATAATTACATCTTTTCGTGGATGTTAGAAAAAGAATCACGTCCCCAACAAACTTTTTCCTTAAAAATAAAAAAATTAAAAATAAAAAAATAAAAGGAAAAGGTTTGCTGCATGGCAATGAACTAGGTCCTATGAGATTATGATAAAATAAACTACTGATTTATTTTATATATTGCATACTACAGTATCAATTCAGCTTGCATACAAAATTCCAATGTTATCTAGCTAATAAGTATATCAAACTCCATCAGAAGTATACAAGTAAAAGATAGTTTCAGAATAGTTGATGGGATCTACATTGAATCATAATGACCTAGTATCAAAATTGGCACACTGCTCAAAATTTAAAACCTGACCACTGAAAATTAAGCGAGGAGAGAATTAATTACCACAGTCAAATCAAGATCAAGTTCTGACATATATGTTTGTAGAGTTGCAGCATGATTCTTGAAATATTCTTTCTCTGAGCTACTGAGTTTCTCTTCAATTTCTTCAGGAAGAACACAATCAACCACCCATCCCAAACTTCTGATAACTTCTGCTCGATTATATCTATTAAATCAAAAGAACAATAGAACAGAGTCACGGTGAAGAAATGATCAGAGCCAAGCCATAGTAAGAAAGATTTTACTCGAGAGAGAAAAAAAGGTTGGAGCAGATGTTGGTTACACATAAGCCATGAGACAACGCTTATTGCGGGCCAATGAGAGGTGATGGATCAGTGCACCAAACTGGTCTGATTTCATAGCTGTCTGGATGACTATCTTTTCAGCTTCTGATTTCCTCTTCTCGTCTTCTGATATTGCCATTTCGTCTTCTGGTCTCCTATTATCTTTCAACTTATTTTCACACTCTTGTATTTTCCTGTCATATTATCAAGTTGAATGAGTTTAATATAAAATCAGAAAAAACATTGGCATGGAACTAGCAGCCATAATCACAGCCACCCCCACCCTCACACTCACAAACCTGCTCACCATATTCAATATATAGTACGACAACCAACAGAAAGGCTTCCGGCAGCAGAAAATGGAGTCAAATAACCAATATAAGGGTTGATGGTATGACAAACAAAAATAAAGTACAAATGGAATTATGCATACTCTTTAGTTCTACATAACATCGAGATACTGGAGGGATAATAGAAATGAAATGATTGCACTAGGCTCCATCATGACTGGACAAAGTAAACATGATGTTTTGAAGGTCAGTAGGTCACAGAAGTCAAGAAAAGATTAAGGCCCCGTTTGAGCCAAATTATTTTCTCATTAGAATGAAAAATATGATCGTTATCCATCACATCAACCTTGAAATTCAAATTTTCTATCTCTTGTGTGGGCCCAATAACGGCTATATTTTTCATTTTTATAGAAGTCAAGAAAAGATTAAGGCCCCGTTTGAGCCAAATTATTTTCTCATTAAAATGAAAAATATGATCGTTATCCATCACATCAACATTTAAATTCAAATTTTCTATCTCTTGTGTGGGCCCAATAACGGCTATATTTTTCATTTTTATTCTACAATAATTTGGCTCAAACAGGGCCTAAATAACTTTAACCTAAAGAAAAAAATGGAGTGACACATATATTCAATAATTGATCAAATTATTTACACTTCAAAGATAACAGAGACGAAATGCCTACTGTGGGCTCAGTCATTCTTGGACAAAGTAAATTTGATCTTCAAATGATATACTCAAGTGAATGTCACATTGGCAAACTTTTACCCATCAAAATAAATTGCAAGGCAATGAATAAATCTCGAATCAAATTGTCAACACTGGGCAACGACTTGTCATTTTGCTAGTTCAAGTATTAATAATGGGGAGGTATTACCACCCAACAAAAAGCGAGCTAGACAATTACTGATTTCCTATAAAATGACTGGTGCAAACAAATGGAAAAAATAAGTTGAGAGAAGGGTATGGAAAAGAAAATAAGCTAAATGAAAGAAGAGAAGGGGAGGTTGAGTGGGGGCATACAGAGAACATTAGGAAGAGAATTACCTCATTAAGGGCTGAAGGTGAAGGAGATGACCATTACACTCTTCAATCACTTGAGCAAATAGGTCATTCTGTGCACGAAAAGAGACCAATGATTCAAGTAATATAAGTAGACCAGCCCAAAGTTTGAGCACACAGAGACCAAACTACTTAAATATCATAACAGAGCAAAAACTGACAGGATTTTAGTATAAGTGACACAACGCAAATACAAAATTCCATGTATCCAGGTAGATGGAATGTTTACAATATATGGTTCTGATATTTTCTTCATTTTGAAAAATTAAGGTTGTTTGTGCTTCTAACGTGAACAATATTGTATCCAACGAAAGAGGCCAATACTGATGATATAAATGAAGTCTCCACTTTATCCCCCTCCCCCCACCTTTCGACAAACAAAAAGGAAAAAATTGCTGCCATTATATCATTTTACATTTCCTTCGTGCAAGCGGGAATCAACTAATGCAATTCCTTGAAAACTGAGTTTTACAGAATTTTTTGTAAATATTATGTCTTGGGCATCCTGGAAAGGGTCTTTCAATTCAGCAATCTACCTAGTTCAGTTATTCAAGTTTTTCCATAAGATAAGAATCCTAAAATGATATGCAGTGCAAAATCAGGCTCAAAATCATGTTCGGGAATCTTGTAAATGTGTATTTCACGTATACTTATCTCGTAATTTATAGTTGGTTGTCTACAAAATGCTCATCTACTGCTTGTACTATAGTTATCAACTTAACACAACAATCAAAGTGGAATGCGTGAAAATTGAAGTGACTTTAAGCGTATGTTTGGCTCATGTTTATAAATGGTTTATAAGCACTCAAGTCACTTTGTATCCACACATTTCGAGGGACCTATAAGTACTACTTACTTATTCACCACTCATATATATCTGTTTATAATTTAAATTGTTTATCAACGCTTCTCAAAGGTGCTTTAAATCTACATTCCATGTACATCAATTTTTTTTCCATCCCCCATTCATTTAAATATTTATTCTTCTCATTTTTTCCTTCTCTTGGGCCACATCTGATTGTATCTACAATAATTTGTAGGTCATATCTTCTACACATAAGCTACTTGAGCTAAAGTAACAAAATATTGAGCAGACATTTTTTTTTTTTTTTTCATTTTCGTGTAATGCACCATAAAACAATACTCTCCATAAACGAAAAAAGTAAGAAAGACTTACATTGAAAGTGGTAAGCTGCCCAGGTTCGCAGCTCACAAATTCTTTCACTAACTCGCTGGCTTTTTTACCGTACATTTTCCTTAAATCTCAAACAGTAGTCCTCTTATAGCTGCATTTTCATTAGAAGCAATTCATCAAACAGCTTATCTACAAATCAGAAAGTATATCAAAATTCAGAAATGACGTGCACGTCTAATCACTCAAACCAGTTCACAAATATAATCAAGACATATAGATTAATACATACACGAAATGCACATCAATTTGTGTCAACGTGTGTGCGCGCGCACAAGCGCCCAAAAACAAGTAAATTATGAAAAAAATACAGGCAATTCAATAATTAAAACAAATGTATACATACATGTCGGAAGTGAAAATCCCCAGAACAATAATCAACTCAAGAGATTCTGACAAAATAAAGATGAAGGAAATTTGATGGGAATATTGGGACTGAGAAATTTTTTGGCGGGAGTGTTCGGAGATTTCAAAACTAAGCGCTTAAATTCATAATCTGACCTGGATTGGCCGAGATTGAATATAGGAACTTAGGAAGCACGGGTGATCGGACAAAACTCTGAATAGGATTGAGCCCATATATATTAAAATTTTCATTTACTTTCTCCATCTTATTTTTAATCACACATTTTTCAATAAAATAATATTTTTTATCGCATCAATAACTTTTCCTTCTTTATCAACCACACATTTTTCATCGATCTACTATTACAGAATACATTCTTCCAAAATAATGTGGCTCAAACACACTCTGAATCAGACTGAACATGCATGGAATTGAATCGAATCGAACTATTCTTCTCAAGTTAAACCATTGTTTAATACGCATTATTTTTTTCATTTTCATTCTTATACTCATTTTCAACCACACATTTTTCAGTAAAATAATATTTTCCATCAAATCAATAACTTTTCATTCTTTTTTAACCACACATTCTTTATCAATCTACTATTC